>JAAMOU010000093.1:0-207262 GCA_023541355.1 Oryza rufipogon
TCTCTCCTTTATCCGTTCCCTACCGGCGGAAGGAAGCGAGGCAGCGGCGCTGAGGCGGAGGAAGTGAGCGGCGACCGGAGTGGCAGTGGGCAGGAAGCCACGGCGGTGTTCGACGTTCCTCTCTCCAGGGGCGAGGAAGAGCGGCAGCGGAGAGGAGGACGACGTCGCCGCTCCTCTCCCCGTTGTGGCCTTCCCCCTTTTCCTCTCCACACCGGCGCGGCCTCTCCCTCTCCGGTGTAGATCTGGGAGACGGGCCGACAAGCTCGGCGTCGCGGAGAGGAGGCAGGCGACGAGCTCGACAGCGCGGAGAGGAGCGGGCGATGAGCTTGGCAGCGGAAGAGGAGGATGGCGACGACGATGGCGTAGTCGATCTAATAGCTCATCCATACAATAGTTACCTATAAGCATATACTACAGCATTAATATATAGTCTCACATCTCATACACACACAATGTATTGGAGTCCGTGCTGCAGCGGGCTACAACCGCTTTCCTTCTATCTCTTATCTTCTCTCCTCTATATGTGATTACAACTTACTTGTAGGCTGCTATTGTACTCGCTCTAAGAGCAAGTTTAATAGTATAGCCAACTACTTACTCCAAATCATCTATAGCCAATGTAATAGCCCACTCATATAATAGTTATCTATAAATCATTAATATATGGTTCCACCTTTGATGCACACATAACGCAATGGAGTTCATGCTACAGCTAGCTACAAATATGTAGATCGCTTTCTTCCTCTCTCTTCTCTTCTCTCCTTCACATGTGCTTACAGCTGACTTACAGCCTACTATTGTGCTACTCGGGGTGATGTGTTACACAAAGATCTAGTACTCCACTCTCCTAGATAGGAGTACTCCTAGCTACTAGTAGGGGAAGGACAGGCTAGGGCCTAGGATCCATAGGGCATAGGCTACAGGCAAAAACCTTCCTGCAGTGAATCACCTCCATGTGCAGTGGTACAATGCCATGCACAGCCACAGCCTCTCTGCCTTCTCTTTGCTCACCTGGATATTCTCATCCTTCACACTCTTCACTATACCACACAGTACTTGTACGAGTATGTGAGCTGTGGGCAGGGTATTGTCCATCAATGCACAATCAGCTCTGTTGTTAGCACTATTAGATCAATGATTTGTTTTATAAGAAAAGATATAACGAAATAATTGCTCCAGAGTATATGGTCACTGGTGCATTCTTTGGAATAGAGAAATTTAAAAGGATTTTGAAAGGGTTTCAACAAATTCATGTAAAATTCCTATGTTCGAGCGAAACATTGAGAACGAGAAACAATGCTACTCACTTGTCAGTTAATGATGCACACAGGTGGTGCAAATTGTTGGCTTATCAAACGCGACCAAAATTTATTATTTTAAAAATATTTTTAAAAGTTGACTTTGGGTCCTTTGATAGTAGTTTGTATTATATTCTAACATTCGTACTCCCTCCATCCCACAATATAAGGGATTTTGAGTTTTTGCTTGCAACGTTTGACCACTCGTCTTATTTAATTTTTTTTTGCAAATATATAAAATGAAAAGTTATGCTTAAAATACTGTAGATAATAAAGTAAGTCACAAATAAAATAAATAATAATTTCAAAATTTTAAATAAGACGAGCGGTCAAACGTTACAAATAAAAACTCAAAATCCCTTATATTATGGGAAATCGCTCATAATGAATTATAATTTTTTTTACTGCATTAGCCTTTCCTCAATTCCCTTTTCCCGAGGGTGAAAAAGAAGAAGGGACAAGAAAAGGGAGACTCTCCAGTCCAGTCTCCTTGATTTTGGAGCTCATACACTACACAGTCTACTACAGCATGCATAGCCTTCAAAGCCTCTTTTCACCCATCTTGGCACAGTGACGTGCAATGATTACCACCTCCATACCTGCATTAGAAACTAGCCCATCATTCCCTAACAGGCCAAGCCCTTTGATGATGATACACATTGATACTCCTTCCTACTAGGAGATAATTAACCATTATCACTTTTACACTTGATATTTAACGATTTGTCACTAAATTACATACGAGGACTCACATGTTATAGACTCACATGTTATAAACTATGAGTGACAAATTATTAAATGCCACACCTTAAAAATGACAAATCCTCTTGTCCAAAACCACCTTGTTTTGTCTAGCAAAAGAGAACTCCACACTTACACGCCTGTTTGAAACTTGGAGAAAACATATTTAACAGCATGCGAAATGGGATGGTTTATTAGTATATGATTAATTAAGTATTATTATAATTTAAAATATATTTATTTGATTTTTTGTAAAACTTCTATATAGAAATTTTTTTACATAAAACTTACCTTTAAGCATTTCAGTAAGCGTGCTAACATAAAGAAAAAAAAGTGAAGGTTGGATTTGAAGTTCAGAACTCAGTCAAGGATTGTGCTGACAGCTATGAATATTGGAATTACATTGTTAACTTCATTGTTATTTGGAAGGACATGTAGGGCATATAAAAGTTGACACAAGTGGAGAGTACTTTGTTTATTCCACTGGTTAACTTTTTTTTAAAGATTTTCCACTGGTTAACCACTAACTTGAAAGATTGCCGTCTCACCTGCAGGAAGTGAATAACCACCAACTTTGAACCAATTTTGTGATTTCAACCCCTTCCTTGTAGGCATCTTTGGAACATGTGTGGTAAAACTGTAGTTTTTCAACATTCAACAGTTGTTCAATTGTATTGTTTCGACGCTCGATACAAAGAGGATAGATTTTTTTTTTAGAAGAAAGATGATAGATTTAGAATAGAGCCAATGATAAAATTTTCAAGGTGGCCATATTTTGTTAGAGAGAGAAGGTCCATGTTAGTTTCCTTAAAATAATATCTTCTTTATGGAACATTCCATAAGAATTTTGTGAAATTTCCCTTTGGAAAAGGTCAATCCGATGATGTAGTAAGTCCTTGCTATAATAATTCTTATACAAATGTCTTAACCCAAATGAAGATAAACATATGGATTTAAAAAAAGGTGAAAATTTTAGTGAGATTAGTGTTTTTTTTTTGCGGTGGAATCTGTCAATTCGGGTTCAAATCCTAGGCTTGGCAGATGTGTTCGTATTTATAGCTAATTATTATTTTAATTGCTAGGTGACGTACCCGACAATAGGAATCTATAATGATTTCAACGATCTTAAGATTTATTGTCCCAGTCTCTTAGATGTGCTCATCTCTACTATTATAAAAATTAAAGACGTTTGTGCTTTATGAGATAATTTTTAATTTCATTTGCTTTTAGAAATGCATATTCGATTTGAGTCAGTTTTTAAGTTCCACGCATAAGAAATTTCTTTAAAAAAACTCACATGCTAATTTGAGGCGATCGGACTCCTAACTGCAAGTCATTATTTTTCTAAAAATATATAGATCCAAGTGAATCCTACAGTGAATTTCAGGAACCAATCCCTGTGCAAACGGTGGTATTCACTCTGTTGCTCCATGGCCCCTACCCGCCACCATTAATGGCTCCCCAGAGATCTACTACTACCCACTCGATTTCGCTGACCTCATCCACCCCCTGCAATCAATTCTGCATTCTCTCTACTGTACTGTACTACTATAGGAGTACAGTATAGTATCTCTATGGCTGTTTGTATGGTGTACACTGCTGAAAGGCTGGTATAGTACTGTCTACTGTAGTGTACATGTTATACCATGGAATGCATGCTCACCCCCCCCCCCCCCAAACATGTTGTATAGTAAGCCATGTCATACTTGCCTACCGTGTGACGAAACAGAAAAAAAATTATCGAGGGAATTGAAGTAGTATGCTTCTCAAATTCTCTGGGAACAGGAAAAACAATAGGAGTCCTTTGATCACGCCATAGAAAAAACATAGGAAAGTTCACAAAGAGATCATATTTTCTTGCTATTTTTCCTATGAAATGTGAAACATAGGAATACAATTCTATGAAAATTTTCTTTTCTTTCTTATGAATCAAAAGGACATGTAGGGAAAATCCATAGAAATTTAAATCATATGAAAATCCTTTGTCTATCTTATGAATCGGGCCCTAAATATGTTCTAAAATATAATAGCTTGTCTACGAATTTAAATATGCGGTTGTCTAAATTTATAGCTAGAAATATTTATATTTTGAGGTGGAAGGAATAATTATTTATTGGTATATTAATTAAATAGTATAAATTAAATAATATAGGTCCTATGACTCCAGGAAGTAGTATGCAGGTACGCCATTGATAAATATCATCACTAAAAAAGCTGAAATACTATTCCAAGGGTCCCTTTGAATCGTAGAAATGAAAAAACGTAGAAATATTAATGTAGAATTTTGATAGGAATATTAATGTAAAACAGATGATTGCAAAACATTGACAAAAAAACACATAAATAGCCATTTAATTGTACCGCAGGAAAAACATAAGAATTAGAGAAGAGATATAGATTTAAAAGAAAGTTTCCATGAGGTAGACATGTGGTTCTACCTCATGTTAGAATTGCTCCAAAACTTGCATGGCATTAGGCATTTCATAGGAATTTTATAGGATTCTATAAGATCCTTTCTTTTATTCAAAGGGCAATATAGAAAAAATTCCTGTAAGAATGAAATCCTCTAAAATTCCTATGAATTTCCTTTGAATTAAAGGGGCCTTAAGGGTCTCTTTGGTTTCAAATCACAGGAATAACTTAGGAATGTATGTGCAAAAAACAAAATAAAAGATTAGAACACATGAAATTTTCCTTCAAAAAGGATGGAGTGGATGATGTTTTTATTCCTATAGAATCAGCACATTTTGGAGGATTGGCACATGATTCCTATAGAATTTTTTTTCTTTGAATCTTATGTACCAAATGTATGAGTAGTGTTAATTCTAGAGGAACTGGGTTTTTCTATAGTTTCTGCTCCAAACCGAATAAGATCTAAGCTTGTTCAGAACTTCATATTGCTGAGGCTGTTTTGTAGTACTACCTCCGTCCCAAAATAAATGCAGTCATAGATATGCGTGCTAAGCGTTTTGACCATCCGTCTTATTTGAAAAATTTATGAAAAATATTAAAAAAATTAGTCACACATAAAGTACTATTCATGTTTTATCATCTAATAACAATAAAAATACTAATCATAATCTTTTTTCAAATAAGACGAACGGTCAAACGTTGGACATGAACAGTGCTAAAACTGCACTTATTTTGGGATAGAGGGAGTAGTAATAGTACTAGAGTACTAGTATTACCTTGGTGAATAGTATATAATAATATAAGTGATGAACAAATGTGAATTTGTGATGAACAAATGCAGTTTACTCCTCCAATAGGAGGATGCTAGTGCTACCGTGGGCACTGGGCAGTAGGAGTAGTACACTCGTTTGTCTCAAGGTGTGTGGCAATTTTTGGTGCTGATGAGGAGAGGAGCACAGCCTCTGCCAGACTGCCAACACAGCAGGCAGCTGCTGCCCTCAGCCTCAGCTCTCAGCCCTGCACAGAGATTCCAGATCTTTTGGCTGCCTGCCTGCCTGCCCTGCCCTGCCTGCCTAGCTTGATCATTTTTGCACAGAGCACACAGAAATGAAAACATCAACCTGGTGTGGTGACTGGTGACTGCCTGACTGCTGAGGTGAGGTGTGTGTCGTGCATGTGTGTCTCTGAAAAAAAACAAATGACTTTTTAATTCACTACCAAAATAAACCTTAGGGTGTGTTTAGTTCACGTTAAAATTAGAAGTTTGGTTAAAATTAAAACGATGTGACGGAAAAGTTAGAAGTTTGTGCGTGTAGGAAAGTTTCGATGTGATGGAAAGTTGAAAGTTTGAAAAAAAAAGTTTGGAACTAAACTCGGCCTTACTACTTCCTCGATCCCATATTTTTACCCCCTCTCATTTGTCCACAAATAAGTTAACTTTAGAGTGTTCATTGTATCAGAGTTTATGAAAATATGTAATAATCGTATATTTGTATTGAGGGTAGATAAAGTGGTAATAGTTGCATTGAAATTTGATAAACTAGGGGTATTCTAGTATTTTTGAGTTTGTATTGGTATGTGTGGGATGGATAAAAATGAACTTATTTTAGGACATAGGTAGTATCAAATTTTGATAAGTTAATAAATTTAAAATAGGATTGTTACATTGTACTCCCTTCGTTTCACAATGTAAGTCATTCTAGCATTTGCCACATTTATATTGATGTTAATGAATCTAGACATATATATCCATTTAGATTCATTAACATCCATATGAATGTGAAAAATGCTAGAATGACTTACATTGTGAAACGGAGGTAGTATTATCTGCCAAACTCTATCAATAATTCCGAAACCTTCCACTGATAAAAACTACACAAAAATTTAGTAAGGTATCAAAGCAAACACCACCTTCACATTTTTTTTTACCTTATCAAAGATTGAGATTGCTAATACTTGGCTCTACCAACAAATGATAAGTTTTTTTTTTTTTGCAGAAAAGTGAACATGCCCAAAGCAACAAAGATGTGGAGTATTTTCCTGTTTTAAAAGAAATTGATTTTTATCCTTGATTCATAAATTGAGAATTTTTATTTATTTAATATATCTTATTTACCTATCGACCAATGCTTTTTTTTCTATTAAGGGACACTTGAATATTTTTTAGTACTAAAGTTTTCTCAAGATGCCAGAATGTTTTTATTTTAGAATAGAGAAAGCAGGCACATACTAGAGAGAACTAGAGAGGTGTGTCCTTCAAAAGCCTGCACAAAGTGTAGTGCTCAATGATCCCACAACTTTCACAAACACTAGCCCACAATGCTCTTTCTCTCTTCCCTTCTCTCTCTCTCTCTCTTGTCTTCTTGTGTTACAACAAGATCAGAGCTTTTGCATGCATCCATCTCTGATTGATATGCATGATCAGGCACACAGCCCCCCAGGGATGAGTGCCCTTGTTGTAGTTTTGCAGTGCCTTGCCCACACCCTGCTGAAAAGAGGCCATATAAAGCAGCATCCTTGGACCCATTGCCTCTGGCCTCCCAAACATTTTTTTTTTTTTGCATTTTTGCTTGTGTTTGTTTGCTCAAGCAAAGACTGCAAGAGAAGAATCAAAGTGTGCAAGCAACTTCATCCCTATCCCCCTATATAGACAGGTAAATCTAGGAGTATAATCCTCTTGAGTCTTGTCCTGGTTCTTGGATCTCTCTCACACAGTGCTGCATGCTTCCTTCCATGAATGGATTTTGATTAGTTTAAGCGAAACCTACCTTGCTTGTTTGAGTGTCTCTCAATGCCAGCACTGTTTAACTGTAGTAGAGGATGAGTGGTGGGACAGTCATTTAGTAGATTTTAGGCACATGCATGATCCACATTTTTATAATGCAATGTTGTATTTTGGATTAGGATAACTGACCAATGAGCCTATGGTTTGCCTCCCCAGTGACCAATCATTAGGTGATAAATCCCATATGCTTTTGTCACCACTCCTCCTTTACACCCTTCTCCCTTACTCTCTGTCCCATAGAAAATCTACTCCTATTTAGGATGAGATGTGATGTTGGGTATGTTTAGATTCATTATGCTAAAAAATGTCTTATCTTATTCCGGGTTGATTTTTTATGAAACGGAGGAAGTAGTAATAAGCCATAGGTGTATGTCCCGTGTTTACAAAAACCGATGAAAACCGGTGAAATCCATAACTTTCTTGACCAGGTCAGAAAGCTACAAACTACTCGGTCTTTTGGTCAAGTTTAAAATTTTCAAACTAAATTTAAATTTTTGTCAAGATTTATCTATATTTTATCGGTTTATAAATGGTTTTAATCGGATAGTGAATCACTCGGCATCTATAATACTCCTACAGTAGTATAATGAGTGAGCTACTACTAGTTGTGTATGGGCACCACCGCACCAACACCTTGTCATTGGCACTTTGCCTCCTGAGTAGGGCCCATTGGTTCTTTGATAGCCTCTCCTCCAAGGCCAAAAAATTTTCTGACCCAGTGTCAAGGTCAGGGAGAGCTGCTCCCTTGCTGGCCTTGAGATGTTTGCATTGGTTTTTTCCCTTTCCCTTTCTCTTTGGTGGTCATTAGGCCTACCTGATACTACTTGTAGTGAGTGAGTGATAAGTTGATAACACTTCTCCCTGCCCCAATTGTTTCCTTGTTCCTAGTAGAAGTAGAAGCTGGAAGCTGGTCTCTTTGGGTTTTGGAAGGCTTCATCTTTCCATTTTAGGTCCTGCAAGTGTGCTCAACAACTCAAGCTTCACTGTCTTCTTGGTTTCTACCTCTGGTATCAGCTCCTTTTGTTCATCTTTGTGATGCATTGTGTTATTCACCATGCATCAGTTCATCTGGTATTTTATGAATTTATCAAATGAGAACAGAAAAAGAAAAGATTCTTGTTTTAAAAGTTGGAAGATCAGTTGTATGTTAGTTGCAAGATTGAATCTCTTTTTGTTCCAATGGAACAATTCTGTGAGGATCTATTTGTGGCTTGTACTGTTGATTCTTTTGCTACTGTGAAGGTAAAAACTAAAAGTGGTAGTAGATGAAAAGATCAAAAACTTTGATTTCAAGGGTACACCTAGTACAAGCCTGATTTGTCAAAAGAACAACAAAAATCTCGTGAAGAACAGTGTGTCTGAATGTCTGATGCGTGTGTGCTGCTGCTGTTCTTCTTCTTCTTCTTCTCAGGTTTTGATTATTATCACTAGTTTCTGCAATTCTTGGAGATTTCCGAGGCGGCCATGAGCGGCAATCCATCGTTCTCGCAGCTCGGTGCGGTGGACGCCGCCATGAACGGCGGCTACTTCATGGCGGCGAGCGGCAATGGCGCCGACGTGCCGCTGTTCCATCCGGCCATGGCGCCGCCGCATGATCACGGCGGGAGCTTCGGCTACGGCGACGCGGCGGCGGCGGCGATGCACGTCGGCGCGCACTTCGCGGCGGCGAACAACCTCGTGCTCGCGTCCCTGGCGACCCAGCTGTTCGGCGCCGCGCCGGCGGCGGCGGCGCACGGGCATGGCGACTACCTCGGCGCGACGACGCCGCCGGAGGAGGAGATGGGGGGCGGGTACGACGTCGCCGTCGGCGACAGCTCCGGCGGCGCGGTGAGCCTCGCGTGCCTCGGCCACGGCCAGCCGGGCGACATGGCGGCGGGGTGGTGCTCGACGTCGGCGAGGAAGCCGAGCTGCAACTGGAGCAGCAGCAACGCCGGTGTGCACGGTGGTTCGTATTACCTCGCCGGGGTGCCGGAGGCTGCCGGCTTCGTGTCCGCGGCGGCGGCGGCGAGCGAGCTGTCGCTGAGCCTGTGCTCCAAGTCGTCCTCGGACAGCATGCTCAACGCCGGCGGCGACCAGTGCTCGTCGGCGGCGAGCCGTTCCGGGCTGACGCAGATGAGCAGGGTGGTGGTGGTGGAGCCCGAGCCGCCGCTCGTACCGTACTACCCGGCGGCGAACTTCGCCGTGGTGGTGGCGCGGTCCCGATACGCCGCGGTGGCGCAGCAGGTGCTCAACGACGCCGTCGGCTGCGTGCTGGGCGGCGTCGCGGACGCCGCCGCCGACTCGGCCAGCGGCGTCGACAGCGGCAGCTCGAGGCCGTCGAGCTGCTCGGTGGCCGGCGGCGCGCCGTCGTCCGCCGTGAGCTCCAACAACCAGCTCATCGCCTCCTCCGGCGAGCACACGCACGGCGGCGGCGACGCTTCGGCTCAGCGGCTCAGGAGCGAGCTCCTCACCATGCTCCAGCTGGTGAGCTCGCCCTTCTCCACACGACTCCCGAGGCATCAGTTCAAGCAAATTTCGTACTACCATTTCGAATCAAATTTGAAACCATCTTTTGACGACGATACGAATTCAAATGCGCAGATGGATCAGAAGTACAACCAATGCCTCGACGAGATCCAGAGCACGACGGCGAGGTTCAACACCCTGACGCACGCCACGGCGCGCGCCGCCGGGATGAGCAGCAGCAGCATCTGCGCGCCGTTCGCGCACCGCGCCGTGTCGGCAATGTACCACGGCCTGAGGCGCCGCATTGCCGGCGAGATCATGTCCGCCGCCGCCGCGGCCGGCAGGCCTTGCCGCGGCGGCGAGTCGTCGTCGGCGGTGACCGGCGGCGAGAGGGAGCGGAGCTGGGAGTCGGCATTCATCCAGAAGCACTGGGCGGTGCAGCAGCTGCGGCGCGGCGAGCAGCAGTGCTGGCGGCCGCAGCGCGGCCTCCCGGAGAAGTCCGTCGCCGTCCTCAAGGCCTGGATGTTCGAGAACTTCCTCCGCCCGTAAGCACCACCCACGCCGCCATTGACGCCGATCTTGCCACATCACGCATTTGATCGAACACCTTCATCAAACAATCTGATTCGATTCATTTTTGGTGTTCTTGCGTCAGGTATCCGAAAGACAGCGAGAAGGAGATGCTCGCAGCAAGGAGCGGCCTCAGCAGGAACCAGGTAATACTCCCTTTCTAAATATTTAACGCCGTTAACTTTTTAAAACATGTTTAACTGTTCGTCTTATTCAAAAAATTTTATGAAATATGTAAAACTATATGTGTACATAAAAATATATTTAACAACATATCAAATGATAGGAAAAAATTAATAATTATTCAATTTTTTGAATAAAAAGAACAGTCAAACATGTTTTAAAAAGTAAACGGTGTCAAATATTTAGAAACGAAGGGAGTACTATATACAACTCATTTCCAAACTTTTGTCAAACAAAAATGATTCGTAAACCAAACGCTTCTCCGCATTTTCGACGAAACAAAACTGCAAAGATGATAAATCATAGACCCAATGATCATGTTCTTGGCTGAATTATATTATCTGAAAACACATTTGTTGTACTACATTTTAGCATGATTTTTTTGATTTTCCGTGGCTGATTCGGTCGATTTGCGCGGCGATGGTAGGTGTCGAATTGGTTCATAAACGCTCGAGTTCGGCTATGGAAGCCAATGATCGAGGAGATGTGCGAGGAGCTGAAGAGGAGCTCGGGTGGTGGTGCTGGAAATCAAGCTCTAGCAATGGAGCATATGAACAGCCAAGATGTGGTCAGTTAACCAGTTAGAGCTTTGGCTTGGTTTGATGGCGATGTTAGCTGCGGATTAAGATCAATCAATGCCATTGATCTATTTATCGATCACCAATTGTAACTCAGTTTAATTCGATGGTTTCAGTATATATAAAAGCTGCCGGTGCAGTGATCGCATTTCGCGGTAGATCATGAGCACCTCATTGGGAGATCGATGCGAATTGCTGAGTTTTCAGTTGAGTAGGCTGCAGTAAAAAAATCAGTTAAAAAATTTGGGATTGATTGTTGTTAGTACTACCTCGGTTCCAAATTATAAGGATATTTAGGCTATTTAATAAATAGTTCTGAGGTTGGCAATTTTTTTTTTGAATTGCGTACGTCTTAGGGGCTCAAGATCCGCTCATATTTTCACATTGTTGATGTCCTAAGATCCGCTCATATTTTCACATTGTGCATTTGATTGGCTATGGAATCATTGAAATGATGGGATTCATTGGAATTAGCACAAAAATACATTTATATTATGGTATAAAATTTAAATTCTAGAAATCCTTATACTCCCTCCGTCCTATATTATAAGGGATTTTAAGTTTTTGTTTGAACTGTTTGACCACTTGTCTTATTCAAAAAATTTTGGAATTATTATTTACTTTTTTTGTGACTTGCTTTATTATCTAAAGTATTTTAAGCACAACTTTTCGTTTTTTATATTTGCACAAATTTTTTTGAATAAGACGAGTGGTCAAACAGTTCAACCAAAAACTCAAAATCCCTTATATTATGGGACGGAGGGAGTATTTTTTAAGGGGAGCAGTAAAGTATTTCTGGAGCTAGCGCGAATGGGAGGATGACCTCTTTAGCATGGATCCATCGGGTAATCATGCATCTATGAAGTGAAATTTGAATGGATTTGGGATTGCCAAGGTACAAAAATGTGGTGCTGGTTTATCTGCATTTGCAGCACTGAATCCAGCTACCTGAACATCTAGGCTCTAGCTAGCTGGAGTATTTCTTGTTCCAGGTTTCGTCCACGGATCGCCACATGAGAGCACATGTGATGTTTTCGGTTTCGGCCCTATGAACCGTGCTACCTCCATTCAAAGTATAGCAACTTTTGGTATTTAGGTCTTCTTTGAATTATATGAATCCAAAAAAGAATAAGAATACAAAAAATACATGATTACAATATTAATCCTACGGAGAATAAAACCATGGGAATTACTCGATACATGTGTAATTTCACCATTATATGTTGCCCATCTACTTTCTTATTTTAACCAATTATAAACACCCCTCTCCTTAGTTCTCGCATGAAAAAATTCCGAACTATTTATATTTTAGCATGGAGGGAACAACAATTTTAAATGTTGTTTTGATGATATTCTCACTTTACAACAAAAGTTTTGGCAGAGTGCGGCAATCCATGCATTTACGTGGCCACACATGTGGCAAATTATAGCAAAGTGGGGTAACAGCCAAATACAACGAGCCCCATCGGTTACCCTAACAAGCTAAAGCAAAAGCTAAAATTTAAATTTTCAAATTTAATTTTGCAGTTGATTTTAAGATATTTTCAACATAGTTTTTTTTTAGCATTGGTTTTTAAGTCGCTAATAACATATATATAAAAATTTTACCTATAAATTACTTTTTATTCCCCTATAAGCTGTTTTAGTTTATTAGAGAATATGGACAACCGATGTGGACCTAGGCTAACTTGGTTAAAGGTGAATGCCACAAACGTGGTTCTCATGTCTCAAGCAAACATCCCACTCGTAATGCGTGTTAGAGTTGACAGTTCATTGGAGCAAAAATACCAGGGATTCATTTAGCAATAGACCCTGTTAGCCTGTCTGGAACATAGTATGGTTCCTGTTGATATCGAACTATAAAATCCTGTGAAACTGATTTCATGATCTTCATGAAGGACTCTTTACAATACTATTATTAGGGTAATGAGAGCCACTGATATGTGGGCTTACTTGTATCGTCTAAGCTCCCATCTCATTGACTTTAAATACTCCTACAATACCGTGGAGGATCCATATCCATTTAAACAGTAGTGTCTAAAGATGATGAGAAGAGGCCAGTTTAGTGTTTTATTTACGAGATTTGTTCTGGTCCAGCAAAACGAACATCAAGATAAGTACAACGAGGTATTTTTTTTTGACCGAAGCAAATCTCTTTATTTACGGATAAATAATAATATCACGGATATTTACTGTATGCATAATATAGATCTATTTCTAGGTTTTTTTCCCCTAAAAAAAGGTGCCAAACAATGGCAAAAGAAAGACCCAAAAATCTGAACGATATAATAATGTCTGCCAACTGAAGGTGCAGTAGAGGGATGTGATGCCACTTGGCCGTGCAGGAATATTGTTAGCGTTGTGTTCTGAGCTGACGGCTCATGTCATGCAGCAGCAGGAGGAGGATAGGATGGCATGGTCACCCATGTTTTATGTATAGTGTACTACCAGTGTCGTCGAATGGAGAGTACATTTGTTCACATATATATATGGGTCCAAATACAACGGGGATGTGATTCATCCTCAGTCTGCATCACGGTACACTGATGAGCACCGTCTTGTGACTCTTGCCTCCTTGTTGTTGGTTACCTCCCCTCTTTATTCTTCCTGGCCTCTGTAGATCCATTTTAAGTTCTAGTACTTAAATAGCGGTGGTAAGTTTGGTAACGGTGGTAGTAAGATACCCGCTACCATTAAAACATAGTGGTCTGTTAAGAATAATAGGGGCAATGTCTTATCCAAAAGTCTTCATACTAAGTGTATTTAATGCTATTGAATTTTCTTAGCTTACTTTACAAATCTAGGGAGAATAGCTACTTTAGTCTTAAAGTTTCTATGTAGGATCAGTTTACTTCCTAACATTTTAAATGGTCCAAAAAAATCCTTAACCTTTGTCATAAAGCCTAGAATAGTCCTTGGATCCACCAAAATCATCATATGGATATGCCATGTCATCATTCATGCAAAATCTATGATGAACTGTCCAATTTACCCTTATATATATCATAGAAAAATAAATATAATGGTGAATTAGACATAACTATAGGAAAAAAATACTTCTTTTTTTACCCTTTTGAGGTATATTTTTGCTCTTACATATACCATATATTTTTTAAAAAATTTTTCCTTTTGTTTTTTATTTTTCTATGCGTAAGGGTAAATTGGACAAATCATATAGATTTTACATAGGAAGGTGACATGGCATGTCCATGTGGCGATTTTGGTGAGTCCAAGCACTATATTAGTCCACATGACAAATTTAAAGGACTTGTTTGAACAATATGAAAGATTAAAGACTAAAATGACTCAGGAGCGAAACTTTAGGGACCATATTAGATATTCTCCCATAGATCTACTCATCCTAATTCATATATAAAGGTAGCTGTATTTGAAGATGCAATTGATAGTGTAGTGGTAAGAGTTGCGTGGTTTTAACCCTCAAGGTCTCTAAATGGCGCAAGTATGCTATCTTAATTTTTTTTTTCTAAACTTTGGATGATTAAATATGCATGGTGTAACTCACACACACTCTCTACTAAGAAAATTTATAATAATAAGCTCCGCCATCTCATCTGTTTCGTTTCTATCCGCTGGATAATTGATCTATATGCAAATTGTTGCTTCCTCTGTTCCGTAATAAGTTAATTTTTAGTTTCTTTCAATTATCACAAAAATAAGTTCTTTTTAAGTAATCATTGCATCAGAGTTTGTGAAAGTAAAAAAAATAATTATATTGGGAGTAGATAAATTGAGTAATAGTTGTAGTGGGATTTGATTATAAGGGTATTTCTTTTTTTTTATTGGTACGTGTAAGATGGGTGAAAAATAATTTTATTTTGAGACGAAAGTAATACTTAGCATTTTAAGTCTAGCAAAGCAACAAAATAAATCCACCTAATTTTTACTTGCGCAGGATTCCGTGCTACCACACTCTCGCACACACACATACTGACACACATTTTACATAGACGATATAATTATAAAGATAATAGTGACTTATAAATAAGTTATATGCTTGTGTGTAAGATAGATAAAGAAAAATGAGAGTGTTGGCTCTCATACAAGAGTTAGCTCTAGACATGCTTCAAAAATATGCATTTAATTTATAGTGTGAGAAAGAGAGAAAAGAAAAAAAATAGAGCTAATCTTATACTAGCAAACCTGTTATACAGGTTAGGTATACAATGGATTTGTAGTAAGTGGTGAGTTCTACTATTAAACTTTTGCTGTAAGGGCAAAATCGTACTAACAAAAGCCTCCGGTAAAGGAGAAAGGCCTAATGGGCCAAAGGGCATGAGCCCGGCCCAGTTCTTCGCACAATTCGCGGGAGAGATAGATGAGCTGCCAGTGCCAGTTCGAGATGCGATGAGCTGGCACGCAGGATGTACGAGATTGGCAAGGGCTAATCACGTGATTAGCTGAGCCACCAGATGCGTCATTAGCTGGGAATGCAGTAATTAATCCGGTGCTAATCACGTTATTAAGTGGCCCTCTCTGTCTATTTTTTTCTTCTAGTTTTAAGGTAGACTCGTTCATGCGATTCATTTGATGCATTGAGCACGTACGGTGGTGATTAACCTGCAGATTTTAGCTCGACTTTTATTACTAGCATATTTTTAAAAACTGTTAAGACATATTTTACGTGAGATTATTTTATATAGGAGTTGTTTCAAATCAAATAAATTCTTTTTTCAAATTTATAGTAACTAAAACTCAATTAATCATAATCATGTGTGTCTTTTTCTTTCGTGCCCTAACTTTATATTAAGGAAAAAGTATTGAACTATCGCGGTCATCCGAATTACCTAATGAACCACAAAATTGGATATTTTTCAACCACAACTATACAAACCGGACGAATTACCCCCTTCGACCCAATCGACAGTGGTTTTGGTCTACATGGCGTACACATGGCAGTCCAGTCAGCGTTTTTTTAATAAAAAATTGTGGGGCCCGCCAGTCATACTATTCTTCCTCTCTCTCTATTATCTCTCTCGCTCTTTTCTCTCTCGCGCAGTTCGCACGGCGAGGACGAGCGCGGGGACGGGCGGTCGGCGAGGTGAGGCGAGCGTGGCGGCGCGGACGTCGGCGCTCAGGACGTCGGCGCGGAGGCAGAGGCGGAGGCATCGTTGATTCGATTGGCGAGGTGAGGACGGCAGCGGCACGCGGGGGGCAGAGCCAGTTGTGGGTGGCAGAGGGGGCCCGAGGATGACGGCAGCCGGCGAAGGAAGCGGAGGCCAACCGGGCGCGCGGGGACGCGCGGTGGGCGGCGGGCTCCTCTCTCCTTGTCATGGGCGCACGGGGACGCGCGGTGGGCAGTGGGCTCCTGCTCGCCGGTGGCGCGTGGAGACGCGCGGTGCGCAGTGGGACACCGCCGCCACCGCGGGCTCCTTCTCCTCGTCGTGGGCGCGCTAGGACGCATGGTGGGCAGCGGGCTCCTCCTTGGCGGTGGCGCACGGGGACGCGCGGTGGGACACCGCCACCACCGCGGCTCCTCCTCCGAGCGGTCGTGCCGCGCCCCATCCCACCTCCCTGCGCCAGGATCGGCGATGGAGACTGGCGGACGCGGTTCCACCGAGGACGCAGGCATGGATGGCGACCGGGAATCCCGCTCCACCAGCCCCTTCTACTCACCAATCCCGCTCCACCACCCCAGATCCAAACGCGAGCTCGGTGATGAGGCATGGAGCTCGGGTCGGCGGCCGCGCGCGCATCGGCAGCAACGGCGGCGGCCACGACAGCAACAATGCCGGCACACCAGTGCCGGCGCCGGCGCCGTCATCGTCGTCGTCGGTAATGATGGGGAGGCCGAGCCGACGGCCGCGGCGGCAACGGATGTGGCTGCACGAGAGCGAGGCGGTGGTGATGGAGTTGACGGAGCCGGAGCTGGAGCTAGTGGACAGCATGATCGAGATGCTGTGCACCAATGGCGTCCGGCTGCTGGAGGACCTCCTCGCCTGCTACCTCTCGCTCAACGCTGCCGAGCACCACCGCACCATCATCGTGCTCTTCCGCCGCGTCGCCCTCGTCTAGATCCACCTCGGCAGGCAGCCAGAGGCTTCTTGCCGACGCGGCGCAGCCTCCTGCCGACCGCCCGTCCCCGCGCTCGTCCTCGCCGTGCGCGCTGCGCGAGAGAGAGGAAGAAGAGAATTACATGCGGGTCCCACAATTTTTTAATTAAAAAACGCTGACTAGACTGCCATGTGTACGCCACGTAGACCAAAACCACCGTGTATTGGGTTGAGGGGGTAATTCGTCCGGTTTGCATAGTTGAGGGTGAAGAATGTCCGATTTTGTGGTTCAGGAGGGTAATTCAGACGACCGCGATTGTTCGATAGGGTAATTCGTACTTTCTCCAATTTATCGTTTCTACATCACTGTAGTGTTGCGAGATGGACACGTCAGCATTGATCATTGCTTGAGTGTCTCTGCATGTGGGTCCCACTGGGCCTTTTGACAATCACCCCCTGCCACCTTGTCTGACCTCATCACGAGCCGAGGGTGCCGGAGAAAGAAGAGAGCATCGGGGCCGTAATAGCACGAATCGCGAGGACATCTGACGGCAGATAAGGGTTGGTTTGGTTTGTAGCCTAAATAAGCCTTACCAAATTTTGTCAATGCTAAATTTTGGCAAGTTTTGACATGACTAATTTTGGTAAGGCAAAGTTGTGTTTGGATTGAAGCCAAAATAGACTAAGTTCACTATTGAAATGGTCTATTTTTTTTAGGGCATGCTAAAATTTGGCTTCAAACCAAATAGATACTAAACACTATTGAAATTGCCAAATATTGGTAAGCCTAATTTAGGCCTCAAATCAAACCAGCCCTAAAACAGCACGCTCGATAGATCGATCATTTGCGAGATTAATTGCATGCATGCAGGCTACTGAAGTTTGAAGTTATGAAACTTGCTGAAATGTTTTAAATACTGCAAACTTATTTTTTATTATCTTGAAAACTGCAAGTTCATATATATACATCATGAAACACGGCATGGTCAAAATATGTCCTTTATTTTTCCCCCTACAAAATATATCCTTTATTTGCGGCAGATTCGATGGACCAGTTAAGTAAAAACTAGCTGGAATCTGACCAAATTGTAAATTAAAGTAGTTTTTTGACTTTGTAGCAGTATTCTCCTTGTGTGAAACTACCGCATGAAACGAGATTATCTTAATTATAAGTTGCACGTACGGGTGTATATTACTACTGCTCAATGAGTAGATTAAGTAATAAGTACACGTCCAAAGTGTACGTTAATGCAGAAGGTGATAATGCATGTAGCAACTAATAAAATATAATAATCGTATTCAACGAGAGCAATGTATATATCGTTGAATCATGTGGTTCTTTCTAGAAACTACTAGGATTCACTAATGGTACGAAATTATTAAAAAAAATGGGGAATTTTTTATACAGTATATACATAGTTATGGAATGATCAGATATCTGCCATTGTCATGATAAACTCAATATTTTAGATGCAAGTTGCTTAGAATCACACTCAAAATAATCAGTGAGAATAATTTAAAAACTCTTCTCATTAATTCACAGCGATGGATATATCGTAATGTGTGCACCATCTACCAGAGGAATTTTTTTGTTTTGAAACCGCCAGAGGAAAATATACTCACTCCGTCCTAAAATAAATCAACTCCTAGAGTTTAAAATTTGTCCCAAAATAAATCAACTTCTACCGTCTTACCTACCACCAATCCATAAATTGAGAAATTTTATTACTTCAATACTTCTCACCTACCTATTAATCAATACAACTTTTACATTTATTAAGGGTATTATGGTTTTTTTTCTCTTTCCTTAATTATTTTTTGATATGCTAGGGTTTATTTTTTTTACAGAGAAAGTACTCCCTTCGTCCCATAAAAAACCAACTTATTATCAGATGTGACACATCCTAATACTGTGAATCTGAACATACAATTGTCTAGATTTATAGTATTAGAATATGTCGTATCCGGTACTAGATTCGTTTTTTATGGGATGGAGGGAGTATGTGCTAACAGTAATATTTATTTTGTTTGTGCTCGTGTGTTTAATGCTTAACTTGTACGTTTATGTGTCATGATCAATGAACTCAATATTTTTAGATGCAAGTTGCTTATGTTTCTAGAGGCATCCTATTGCATATTGTTTAATTTCGTTGCAATAAATTGACCGATCGACGATTTATTTTTGTTATATTTTCCTGCAGCCACATAGTGGGCTTAATTTAATTCCAGGATAGATAAAGTATATAATTATATACGTAGTAGCTCGCGGGTCATTGGAAGTTGACCATTTCCTGGGCCCTACACATATATAGAGAGAGAAAATAAATTAATTTCTTTTGAGTATTTATTTTTCATTCTGCCTTGCATGGAGTTAGTAATGGTTCTTGATGTTGCTTTTCTTTGTTTACCAAGCAATGCTAGCCACAACTTTTTAGTTGCAACTTGGCCCTTTTTGTGATACACACATGATTCGTTAGGTCATGATCGGCTGCTGCAAAACATTAATAAGAATAATTAATATATACATATGAGTGGATAACAACAAAACAAACATAATAATATGAATACAATTCGATCCCTATTATTTTTACGGGCTGTTTTTCGTCACACGATGTGGTATTAAGATTTACAAACCAAGCTAAATAGATAATTCATAATTTATCACTGTTCCGCGCTGTTTTAAGGTAATACTTCATCATATTGTCGTTGCATATTATTTACTTCACGTCTCTTAGAGATAGGTTTTCTTAAATATTTTCTACCATTGTTTAGTCCACTTATTGCAAACTATTTGTTAAGTTTATTTTAATTTGTCTGTATAATTAAGTAGATAATCAATGATAAATAATTCAGGTGAAAAATCTGTTTTCCTCATGGAGGTACAATATAACTAGCATGCACTATCGCACTGCTAACTAAAGTGATCAAAATGGAGAAAAAACTGGAATAAATACTGTGGATCTGGTTGTTTAGATATTAATGCTATCATGCTCTGCTGACTAAATTGATTCCTGAAAATACGTTAAAGTGACATAAAACATAATTACGTGGCATGGACAGAACCTAATGAATAAAACATGACCTATGGTTTTTATTTAAAACATTTTTCTAATGAAGTTATAAAATATAATAGCTACCATAGCCAAAATGTCGGAAACACCACCAATTTCCTTGTGTGGTAGTTCTTCTGGCTTGTTTATTTATAGTCAACAGATTCGTAAGTAAAAAATCAAATACAACTATATATATGAGAGGGTTTACTTACTTCCGTCTCAAAATATATAGTCGTTCTCTAGAATTCAAAATTTATTTCAAAATACTTATCACTTAAACTTCTAAAGTACTACTTGTCCCATCCATCACATTTCATTCAAATATCTTTCTATTCTACCCTCAATTAATTACCACTCAACTCTCAACCATACATCATTTAATGAGGGGTATTATAGTCTTTTTCATAAATCTTAATCTATGCTTAACTACCTAAAAGAGATATATAGATGATAAAAGTTTGTTTTCTAAAAAAAATAAGATCAAGGGTTTATACATAGTATAACACAGAATTTACACTAAAATGTGTCGACGAATCTACGATTGTGCCTTTCTATTTTCCGTCTTAACTCTTCGACCGCTAAGAAGTGTAAGCTGGAGTTTAGATACAAGGACTAAACTTTATTCCCTGTTACATCGGATATTTGGACATTAATTTGGAGTATTAAACATAGGCTACTTACAAAACTAATTGCATAAATGAGAGCGAATTCGCGAGACAAATTTTGTAAGCCTAATTAATTCATAATTAGCACATGTTTACTGTAGCATCACATAGGCTAGCTAATCATGGATTAATTAGGCTAAATAGATTCGTCTTGCGAATTAGTACAAGGTTATGGAATGGGTTTTGTCACTAATCTACGTTTAATATTTATACTTAGTGTACCAACATCCGATGTGACATGAAAAAAAAAAGTCCCTAATTCAAACAGGCTCTAAGTCGCTCTAAAATTATTTTTGTTGCTTTGCCATTTTTTTCTCAGCTTATAAACCATAAGTGCAACCAATGCAGATTAAGGGATAAGATTTTCAATGCGATGATTGATGATATCGATCGTGAGGTCCGCTAACTTGAATCTAGAAAATGAGGGTAAAGTTATCAAATGAAGCACATGAAAGGCTCATTGCATTAATATATCCAAGAAGAAAAAACAATCCTTTTAACAATGAACACCAACTTGCACTGTTTGCTCTTCCTTCAGTCCTTTGTGATCGATCTTTTTCCAACTGAAAATTAGTTGAGCCCAGAAAAAGCATAACAGAAAAGGGATTCCTCAAAAGTATGAGTAAACACTACCAAATCTTATAGATCCACAAAACAAACTAAAGAGAAGTACCAATAACCATGATGACATTGCAAGATAACGATGTAATTAATATATATATATATATATATATATATATATATATATATATATATATATATATATATATATATATATATATATATATATATATATATATATATATATATATATATATATATACAAAACAAACTAAAGAGAAGTACCAATAACCATGATGACATTGCAAGATAACGATGTAATTAATACTAGTTAGTGTGTGTGTGTCACACACACACAAATTTAAAGCTAACACCAAACTTGCATTGCATCCTCTTTTGATGTCATCACCCCATCAGAATTGCAATATAAGTAAATAATTTCAAACTTATAATTTATAAACACCTCATCTCTTTACTCAATCTTTAGGTAGAGAAAAAAAAAGGAAGCAAAAAAGAAAAAAAAAAGAAGAAGCAACACTATGCAGAATGCACGCATGCATGTGGATATACTACACCATGATCAATCACTAATGGTGGTTGCCGGCGGCCGGCGGCGAGGAGGAGGTGGCGACGGCGGCGAGCTTCTGGAGGTTGAGCTTGACGACGGTGTCGGTGAACATGCGCGTGTCCTCCTCGGTGTTCCCCTCGGGGACGTCGACGACGTAGGACTCGACGACGACGCAGTACGGCCGCGGCGGCGACGGCGGCGAGGAGGGGGAGGAGAACTCGGTGACGGAGGTGACGGAGCGGTAGTTGCGGAGGCGGTGGTCGCCGCCGACGACGCGGAAGCTGAGGACGTGGCGGTCGTCGTCGAGGATCTCGAGGCGCTCGGTGCTGGTGGACGCCGGGAGGCCCGACACGACGGTGACCTCCCGGACGCTCCCCACGGTGGCGCCGTCCCCGGCGGCGAGCTCGCACGACTTGATGAAGTGCTTGTACCGCTGCGGGTTGGCGAACCCGCGCACGATGGGCCACACGGCGGCGAGCGGCGCGTCCACCCGCTGCGCCACCAGCGACGTGCACGTCGGCCGCCGCCCCGGCCCCGCCGCGCGCTCCGCCGCCGGGAACGTGTGGTGCGCGCGCACCACGCCCTCCAGCTCCCGCCGCTCCGCCTCCGACGCCACCGCCTCCCGCAGCGCCCTCTCCATGTGGGGCTCCATGCGCGCGCGATCACGATCAGCTTCTCCTCGTCGTCGTCGTCGTCCTCGGCGGCGGCGGCGGAGGAGGAGGTGATTGATTGCTACAGTTTAAATTAGTTGAGTTTTAATGAGAGATGAGGCGACTCGCGCCTTTTATGGTTGGGTTCTTGGGTTGGCTGGTGCCGGCGGCTTGATGGTTTTTTTTTTTTCTCTTCTGGTTGTTTAAAATTTTAATTTAGCGGAGTAATATATTTATTTGTGAGAAAGATGATAAAAGGTCAAGTGAGATTATGTTGATTTTTTAGTTTAATTTCATTTATTGATACACACCACTACGCACGTTTACACCGCACTCACACCCCCTACGAATATGTCTCCTAACACATGTTTAAAATCAAGACGGAAACTAGTGACACACCTTGATCTCAATTTCTTGATTTTAATTTAAGATACCTTAAAAAGTTAAAGATATTAGAATGTTTTTTTTAACACATGATTAATTTGCCACGGATGGTTTAAGCTAAAGTATTGGTTATAAATGTGGCAAAATATGGTTAGGGAACAATTGTAAGGTATGTTTGGACCACACTCACTGCAAACCAACAATTTAGGAACAACTTTTTTTGGTACATTTAAATTTTGATATTGGATACTTAGCCGTGAACACATGACACTAAATAGTCCAAAATCACAAAAAAGAAAGATTTGGAGGTGTTTTTTTGGTTTGTGATGGAGATGCATGCAATGCACGGGTTGGAACTTGGGAAGAAGGGGAGGAAAGTCAACACATTTCACGGAGTCCAACGAATCATTGCACGTATATATACATACATGTGACAGGTAGAGGAGACCTTTTAACACTGGAATGATCTTCTAAGGATGATGCAAGATCGTTGACCGCGTGATTGTTTATTGATTCGATCTTTACTCCATTTGTTTAAATAAAATAAATACTTCTACCATAGTTAATCTTGACCAAGCAGGAGTATGCACCACTGAAGTACTGCCTCTATTAAAAAAAAAATCATTTCCTATCAATACACACTACATACGCACACTATACTCGCATGCCCACCGATACGTAACGCACGTTTAAAGGGACAAAAACCATGGGTAAATTCATGATCGCAATATTTAATAATCATATAACTATAATTTAAAACCTGACGAGTAAAATCACGTAGCCACTAGCTGATACACCACTTATTTTTTTTTACGAACGCGTAAAATAATTACACGTCAATATATTAGAAGAAAATAAGTTTATGTTATATAACGCAATCAACCAGACTGGCTTATGCCAAGGGAAGAGAAAAAAAAAGCAAAAAAAGTAAACTAAAGCTTAGGAAGTACTAAAGCGGCTAAACGTAACCGAGGGAAGGGCAGAGCCACGCTACACTCCTAATAACTACACCACTTGTGTCTTTCATCATATAAGCATCAGATGAGATTTGTTATGTGTTGTATGCGTCAATTAGTTGCGTAGTGCGCAGCACACCGAGCTTAACTACATTTGTTGTTGCCATTGGCACTGCGAATTATAAAAGCGCGACTGATAAAACAGGAGATTAATTAAGCTAATTAAGCAGAAGATGAACAGCATGTGACGACGTATGAGTGAGCGTGAATGGTGATAATGACCAAGCAAAAGCAGCTGTTGGCTGACCGCTGATCAAACTACTCATATCCTTCTGAGTTCTTAACTATCCAGGCTCCTTTTTGGCGCGGTCGTGGTTCTTAACTACTACTCTAGTCCAGACTATGGTTCACCATACCGCTGGTAACCGCACGGTTACCGCGGTTACCGAGCTTACCGCGGGGTACGGTAATGTAAATACCGCGGTAACCTCCTTAAATTTAAATAAATTTAAAAAATAATTTGAATTTTTGATGAATTTTGCACGGTTTTGTACGGTTTTTCACTGTTACCGTGGTTACCGCGGGGTAACCGTGCTTACCGCCAGGGCGCAGTAACCCCGGCCCCGGCGGTTTGGGCTTGGATGCAGACATCGGTTTGCAGCCCAAAATAAATGATAATTATACAACTTTTTAATAATAAAATTAATTGTTAAAAGTGTGTTTAAAATTAATTGAAGTACTAAAGGAAGGAGATATTTGTTTTTGATATATAGCCCGTGGCCTGAATGGGCCTAGTACTGCGGAGGAGGTATTGGCGACGAGAAAATCAATGTTGTGCCAAAAGGATTATGCTACAAGAGAGATACTCGGCTCAGTCCACATGTAAGATGTAACTATGCTACTGCTGCTTGGACGAGCAGCAATGTTGTGAGACGGCGGACACTATTAAGAAAACTAGGTGAAACCCCGCGTTTTACTGCGGGAATTTAGTATGATAACAATAAAAAAATAACGTGTAAAATAGCTAGATAACATCAGATTAAGTAAATTAATGTGGTTTATGAAAAATTTAAATTTGAATAGTACGTAAAATGGTGATTCAAACGTAAAAAGTAAGGTAGTATGATTTTATGGAAGAAGAAAAGTAGGGAGATAGTTTGGACCGTAGATTAATCATCTAAAGACTAAAAACAATTGATGTGATATGACTTAATTAGAGGAAAAAAGGAGAAAGATAATTTAAACTATAGATTAATCATTTAAGCACTAACTAAGTGAGGATGAACTATATAAATATATAGGATATCATAAAACATAATAAAGATATACATTGAAACATTATGTGAATTATTTTGGATGATAATTTAACATGTTTGTATTTGAAAAGCTCTCTTAAATTATAAAAATTATAAAGATACAACATGTTTACATAATGTTTAAATGTGATGATTGTTAGTAGATGATGATGTGACATCTTGTTAGTGGATGATGATGTGGTATCTTTATATGTGTTAAGCTTAAGTAGTTAGTGGAGGATAACTTTTTTATAGTAAAATAGGATTGGAATTTTAGTGCGATGAGTGTAGCTGTGAGTGTAGCTGTGTAGGCCACGCCACACATACGAGGAACTTAATTCATGTGCCAAATAGGCCCAGAGAACCGTTTGTTTGTTCTAAAATAAAACCGTTTGCGAACGGCTCTCACAGTGCCAGTGGCATTTCAAATGGTTCAGTCTTGGGCAGTGAGCTAGATCCACAGACAAAATTGTATCCGCAGTGCCCAACTGAGGGGGGTTGATTCAGGGGAGTAAAGTTTTGACGTGTCACATCAGCTATTATATAAGGTGTCGTATAGGGTGTTTAAGTACTAATAGAAAAAACTAATTAAAATATCTGTCACTAAACCGCGAGACGAATTTATTAAGCCTAATTAATCTATCATTAGCACATATTTACTGTAGCACCACATTGTTAAATCATGGAGCAATTAGGTTTAAAAGATTCGTATTGCAAAGTAGTCACAATCTGTGTAATTAGTTATTTTTAAGCCTATAGTATTTAATATTTCATGCAGGTATTTAAACGTTCGATATAATAGGGTGTTCAGGCACTAATAGAAAAAACTAATTACATTATCCGTCAGTAAACCGCAAGACGAATTTATTAAGCCTAATTAATCTGTCATTAGCACATATTTACTGTAGCACCACATTGTTAAATCATGGAACAATTAGGTTTAAAAGATTCGTATTGCAAAGTAGTCACAATCTATGTAATCAGTTATTTTTATGCCTATAGTATTTAATATTTCATGCAGGTGTTCAAACGTTCGATATAACAGGGTGTTCAGGCACTGATAGAAAAAACTAATTACATTATCCGTCAGTAAACCGCGAGACGAATTTATTAAGCCTAATTAATCTGTCATTAGCACATATTTACGGTAGCACCATATTGTTAAATCATGGAGCAATTAGGTTTAAAAGATTCGTATTGCAAAGTAGTCACAATCTGTGTAATTAGTTATTTTTATGCCTATAGTATTTAATATTTCATGCAGGTGTTCAAACGTTCGATATAACAGGGTGTTCAGGCACTAATAGAAAAAACTAATTACATTATCCGTCAGTAAACCGCGAGACGAATTTATTAAGCCTAATTAATATGTCGTTAGCACATATTTACTGTAGCACCACATTGTTAAATCATGGAGTAATTAGGTTTAAAAGATTCGTATTGCAAAGTAGTCACAATCTGTGTAATTAGTTATTTTTAAGCCTATAGTATTTAATATTTTATATAGGTGTTCCAACGTTTGATATAACAGAGCGTAAATTTTTAGGTGGGATCTAAACTGGCCCTTAATACCCCCCCCATCTATTCCTCACTCGCTTGCGCTTCACCTCGCGGCATCGACTTCCTAGAAACCCTCGTTGCATCACCTCCACATTTCACTCGTTTGCAACGTTATCGTACGCCCGAGCTCTCGGAAGATTGCTGAGGCATGAAGCTCCATAGTGGTCCTCTGGAAGGGTGTTAGGCTCAGTTAGTTTCTTTGAGTTAACAACTCACTCTCTTCATTTTCCATCCTCGTGCTTTTCAAACTACTAAACGTGTGTTTTTTTAAAAAAAATTTATACATGAAGGTTGCTTTTAAAAATCATATTGATTCACTTTCCAAATTTTTTTTTCTAATACTTAATTAATCACGCGCTAATAGACTACTTTGTTTTCTGTTTTATTTCTAAATATTTTGATAAATAAAATAAAAAATGAATTCAAACAAAGAAAAACAACAGTTGTCTTAAAGAAAAAAACTGAGGGCCCATACAACACATGGATGGGTTAGATTCGGCCCACTCAACAACAATCCAGTAATTTGCTACAGGCCCACGAACGGCCCTTTTAGGAGCCTCACTTGCCGAAATACAAGGGCCCCACCTGTCAGTGAAGCCCGTAATAAGCACGGCGGCGGCGCCCACTCGGCCGGCGTCTCCCCCCTCGCCGACGAAAAAAAAATAATGCCCCGCCGCCTCGCGACCACCTACTCCGGCCGCATCGCCGCCGCGCGGCCATCCCCGGCGGGCCCCTCCCTCACCGTCACCGTCGCCCCGACCCCTCCCCCGACGCCGCTCGACCCGCGCGGCTACCCGCTCCCGCGCCGCCACCTCGTCTGCGCCGCCGCGCGCATCCTCCGCTCCCACGCCTCCCCGTCCCCGCTCCTAGACCTCGCCGACTACCTCCGCGGGCTCCGCCTCACCCTCACCGCCGCCGAGGCCTCCGAGGTCGTCAAGGCGCTCTATGGGGACCCGCCCCTCGCGCTCGCCTTCTTCCGCTTCGCCGCCGCCTCGCTCCCGGGCTTCCGCCACGACGCCTTCTCCTACAACCGCATCCTGGCACTCCTCTTCCGCACCAGGGCCGGCCCGTCCGAGGCGCTGCGCCTCGTCGCCGACATGGAGCGGGACGGCGTCGCCGGCAACATCTCCACGATCAACCTGCTGGTTGGGATGGGCGGCGGCGGCGTGGAGGTGGAGAGGTGCCTTGAGCTGGCCAGCAAGTGGGGGCTCAGGCTCAGTGGGTACACCTACAAGTGCATCGTGCAGGCGCATCTGAGGAGCAGGGAGGTGTCCAAGGGGTTCCAGGTGTATGAGGAAATGCGGAGGAAGGGCTACAAGCTGGATATCTTTGCGTATAACATGCTTCTCGACGCGCTTGCCAAGGCTGGAATGGTACGATAATCGGCTAACTTTTGCATATGTTTAAATTGGTGGTGTTTGTGGAATGAATGCTAATCTAGGAATGTCTCTGTGGAATCATTGTTTCATGCTGTCGATATGTTTCTCTCTGATTGTTTGACCTAGAATTGGAGTCATATTTGCAAACATTAGGTATGAAGATGACATCATACCTAATGTTATGTGACCTAAGATGACATCAATACCAAGATCAAACTGAAATTGCAACAATATAATGCCCTTGCTTATAAACTGAAATTGCCCTCTATGATGGATTGATGGTAGCCCGTTCATTTTTTTTAAGAAAAAAACTCCCGTTGCCAATGGTTTTGGCATACTAGCATATATTGCTAGTAATGTAGTCTAAGTTAAGATAGCTATTTGCTAAGTTTTGAGCATCAGTTCCTCACGTACTAAAAGATCAAGCATGGTTGGTTTGCATAGTTGACAAAACAGTATTTTCGTTTGCCATTGGGATGATGCAAAATGGACACTCCTATGCCATCGCTGTAGCCTGAGGCAGTGAGAGAGGAGACAAGGGTGGTGAACAGTGGCAAACCGGGGGGAGGGAATGGAAGAGGAAGAGGCAGAGTACCTTGTTAGGGTGGCATAGAGGAATATCACGTCAAGGTTGATTTTAAAAGTAATACTGGAAATTGGTTGTGTTGTACAAAAATAGTAGACTCTGATATCTCTTTTGTGTAATATTGTTCCAATTACATAGAAGATTATGTTTGATAACCGAGAATGGGTTTTCCACATGTACATGCTGGTAAATGTACTATCACCACATCAAAATTGATGCAAACTTTCAAAAATGCAAAGTAACCAACTCGTCTTTAATTCATTGAGGTGTCCTTGCCAAATATTGAAGCTTTTTTTGGATGTTTAGTATAGTACATGTAGCCATGTGTGAATACATGTGGAGAAGCATTTCTCTTGATAACTTGCACATTGTGAAATATGAATCGAGTGGTAGTGGAGCACAGACAGAAAATTGTTTGGTTGTCTGATTCTAACCATTGCCGTTCAACAAGAATCTTGCCTCTTGTATCTCATTCTGTTCTATATTTTTTTTATATTTGACATACCATGCATCTTGAAAGTGCTTATCGTTCAGTGCTTATTCCTCAAAACTTGGCAGCTGACCTTTGTTAGTTGATTAGGTTGACCAAGCTTTCCAAGTCTTTGAAGATATGAAACAAAAACACTGTGTACCGGATGCATACACATATACTATACTTATCAGAATGTCTGGAAAGGCTGGGAGGACCTCAAAATTTCTCTCATTTTTTGATGAAATGGTATCAAAAGGATGTGTTCTTAACCTGATTGCGTTTAATACTATTATTGAGGCTCTTGGCAAGAACAAAATGGTGGACAAGGTAATTTTTGTACTCTCCAAAATGGTCGAGAATGACTGCCAACCCAATCAATTCACATACAGCATTACACTGGATATCTTGGCAACAGAAGGGCAGCTGCACAGACTGAATGAGGTTCTAGATATCTGTAGTAGATTTATGAACAGATCAATATATTCGTATTTGGTGAAGTCACTCTGCAAATCTGGTCATGCAAGTGAGGCACATAATGTATTCTGTCGCATGTGGAACTCCCATGAGAAAGGGGACAGGGATGCTTTTGTATCAATGCTTGAGGTGTTATGTAATGCAGAGAAAACATTAGAGGCGATCGACCTGCTACATATGATGCCTGAAAAAGGGATTGTTACAGATGTTGGCATGTACAATATGGTCTTTTCAGCTCTTGGAAAGCTCAAGCAGGTCTCTTTCATTAGCAATCTCTTTGACAAGATGAAAACAAATGGAATTATTCCTGATGTTTTTACCTACAATATTATGATTTCAAGTTATGGTAGAGTTGGCTTAGTTGATAAAGCGTCTGAACTTTTTGAAGTGATGGAGGCTAGCAGTTGTAAGCCTGATGTTGTCACATACAATTCTTTGATAAACTGTCTAGGAAAACATGGAGATCTTGATGAAGCCCATATGCTTTTCAAAGAGATGCAAGAGAAAGGATATGATCCTGATGTGTTTACTTATAGCATATTAATCGAGTGCTTTGGAAAATCCAATAAGGTTGAGATGGCATGCAGCTTATTCGATGAGATGATATCAGAGGGATGCACCCCTAATATTGTAACTTACAACATTTTACTTGATTGTCTGGAGAGACGTGGAAAGACAGAAGAAGCTCATAAACTTTATGAAACTATGAAGCAACAAGGGTTAATCCCCGACTCAATAACTTACTCAATACTTGAGCGACTGGAAAGTAGATCTCAACGAACAGTAAGAATACGTAAGCCAACTCGGATTTCAGGTTGGGTTGTCAGCCCATTGAGATGAGGATGGCTTGGTAAATTTCCAGGGAGCTCCCTAGTTCTTCAGGTCCATACCTTCTGTGATGTGTATCTGGGGACTGTGCATAATTTCCAGATTGGCATCTAACCATCAACTGAAAATTTTGGTTCACTTTCTCCTCCAGAATGATAGCTAAGGATCACTGGATCAGGCATACTGCGCAGCTACCTACACCCTGATTCTAAGCATTTAATGTGTCATCGACTTTCAAAATGTTAAAGTGTCCTCATTTCAAGTTCAAAGGGCATGCAGATTCATGTAGTTACAATGCTTTGGAAATGGCAGATGTAATGAATGCATCCTTCGTATCTTTTAAGGTTCATCATATTACAAGAGAAAATTCTGGTGTGATATTGAAGACATTTCCAAAAGTGGTAAGAGTTCTGCTTTGAAGTCATATAAGCTTCTACAACATGCAAACAAGCTATCTTTTAAATATTGGAGATCATATTTACAGTAACCAGATGATTTGGTTATGAACTAGTATTCATTATTATTTTTTCACTATCTCTAAGTGCTGATTATGCAGCCAATTTGTTTTTAAGATGTAAACCCTGCTGCTTTCTTCCCTATATTCTGAGGATGATTATAGTATGGAGAACATTATAGCCAACTGTTTCTGTAGTATTTGATGTACATATCACAGATAATACGAAACTTGACCTACAAGGTTACTACTTGATTACGGATTACCTGTAGAAGTTGCATGTTGTTTCCGCTTATTGGGATGTATTTGTGAAATTTGAAATATTTAAGGTGACATGGAGACATCAATTGTTTTTCTTCGAGTTATAACTAATCAACAGATATTTGATGAGTACATTTTGTACAAAAGCTGCCTTTCCCGTCAGATAATTATTAGGCTGATTGGATTGCCCTGTGATGGTGTTTTTACGGGATATTCCACGAGAATATACCTATGCTTCCCACCTCAATATACAGTGGAAAGGCCATATGTAATTCTGAAATAATTTAGTAACACTGTCACAATATCAATATACTATGCTACAATATTTTAGGATCATTTGGGAAGGCCCAGAATCCTGACTCGCCATGTTAGATGGACCAGGATTTTTTGGCTTCCCAATTAGGCCAGGAAAGTGGTATTTAGATGTATGGCACTCTAGACTGTCCGGTTTCTAGATTTTCCACTTAAAAGTTTTTCCTTTGAAATGTTCGACTAAAAAAAAACACTATTTGAGATATGCCTAATTGAAAAAGGAGTAGGACCATACGTTCCTTTCTTCTTTTTTCTTCTCTTTCCCACCTTTCTCCCTTTTTTTCATTGTTCAATTCCCCGCAAAAAAAAAATCCCTTTGCATAGATGATTTACTATAGAAATTAGCTGGTTACATAAAACAAAGTAACCAAGTTGTAGCCCTAATGGAGCCACACAATTTCAAGCAAAGAATGTTAGGGTGCGTTCGTTTCTCCCCTTTCCCAACCTCTACTCCCTCGTTTTCCACTTGCACGCTTCCCGAACTGCTAAATGGTATGTTTTTTTGCATAACTTTTCTATGGGAAAGTTGCTTGAAAAAAAATCATATTAATCGATATTCAAATTCTTTTAGCTAATACTTAATTAGTCATGCACTAATAACTTGCTCCATTTTATGTGTGCGTGAGAGAAGATCCCAACCCCTACTATCGAACACATCCTTAATCTGTGTCAAATAGTCAAGTAGATACGTACAACTGTACATTTAGCTATTAATTGTCCTGAATGTGTTTTTCTTATAAGGTCTGTTGACGTTAAAGGGCTGAAACAACATGGATCTATTGTTTCTTTTAGGTACTGTTTGGATCATGGGAATTTTAAATGGAACATTTCACCTACTGGAATCAGGAAATAATTCCCGTGTCCCAAATGTGGCCACAGAGAGGATCCTCTTTTGCAATTTTTTATTTGTTGTTGCTTTGTTCTGATCAAATGTTTACGGTTACCCAAACATTGTATTGTAGTAGTATATAGAACATTCCATGTTTCAATTTTCATTGATACTGATGCTGCTGTCTGGGACCCTGGGGGCCTGTTACTGAGTAATTACTGTCTACTGTAATCAACCAAACATTATAAAATATGTTGTAACGTTCCTATGTAGCTTTTGTATTATTTATGTCCACAAATGTTTGGTCCTGCTACATTGTTTTCTATTAATTTTTTCATTTAGTTTCTATTGTGTAATGCTTCTATTGCTGGCTATGAAAGCTGTTTTTGGAGTTTGTAGCAAGCCTGGTTACTGGTTGTAGCATGTATTTAAACCCCCTTTATTTCTTTCTGCAGTATGTACAATAGCTGTATAAATTATTCTTAAAAAGTAAGAATTCCTTTGGCACTCAGTGGTAATTTGTTTTAATACCATTGTGTTTCCTATTGTATGACCTCAAGTTACTATATTAATAAAACAGAACAAATGTAACACTTTCACTGTCCAGTATCTTTTCCATTAGTCCAACATTTGCAGTAGTCCATATTCTTGTGCCTGCTGTCACCACTCAGGTAGCAATCAAGAGGAATGAAACCAGATTCCTTCCCAACTAGTTTCAGCTTGAAAAGAAATAGTATTCCAAACAATTGTAAATATCTTATTTCATTGTATTCTCAATCCTTGCAATTTGCCACAAGAATTTTCTGTTTCAATAGGATAAGATATGGATGACCTTTTGTGTGGGTAGGATTTGCTTCTGTCAACCTTTCTGGACAACATTAGAATATGCTTTCAAATTGTCAGGTAATCTGCCAACTGGTGAAGATTTCTTTTTATTTTAAAAGAGCTTCTGTTGCTGAAAATGTTACTGTTACCTGGACATCAGTAGTTTCCATACAGACAAGCCTTTGGTTTGATATGTAGTTTGTCACACTATGAAGCTCAATTCTCTATGTTTAATCAGGCCACTGTAAATTTTGCCATACTGTGTCTTCCATGGTAGTATTGTTTCCATTTGTCAGATGTAATGGTTGCTCAACGTAACTTAGTGAGTAGTGATGGTCGGAGTGTCTTAGTAAGTTGCACCAATAGGCCAGTTGCTTGTAAGTGAGGCTCGCTCCTCACTTATGTCGTCTGGAGTCAAGTTGGACATTGGAAATGAATGATAGCCATGCATACCGAATCTTGCAATTTTAGAGTTGTAGCACTCTGTTGGATTAGTGGCGTAGCTTCAATTTAGGTTGCCGGGTGTTGCAAAATATGTGGCTAAATGTTAGCATCTGTTCAGTGAAAATTGTACTGAGAAGACACAACTGCTAGCACAAGTATTATAATCACAACTAGTAACTTGGTGAAGGCAACAGCTGATTAATCTTAAGTTCAGATACTTCATTTTGCATCATGATCCATGTCCTGTTCTTGGTTGAACTTGTGTGCTGCTTGCAATAGCATTGCATTATATCATTCAATACAAACATGTTTCTATGGACAAATCTGATGTTAAGTTGTTTTTCCCTTCCATCAATTCTAGATTTTCATGATCGTTACCAATTTACTGATGCTATATTATTCAGGGAGACAGACGTTTTGAAAAATATATATATTTCTAACTATTCTTTGTTGCTTTGCGGTCGAAACAAAGTTCAAAAGAACATAAAATCCTATCTTTTCTACCATAATATTTGATATAGTGCTCTTTAAAAAAAAAAAAAGAAGCAGCATAGCAAAAGAATGGTGGCTGCAGTTGCCTGATTCTGGATGGCTCAGTGGCTACGTAAGAATATTGTGTTGGGGAATATGCATATTAAAAGGGAATGCCTAACACATTCTCAATATTCTGTACTGAGTATATGTTGTAAAAGTGAATACATTCAGGAATAGAGTGATGCAATGACAACTTCAATCTTTTACAACATACTCAGTACAGAATATTGTTCTTTTACTCACTGTATTTTGTTAAAAGTTCATCAACGGTACCTTCTGGCCATCATTTTTCTACTGCATTTATTGATGGTTTGGGACCTGCCATTATATTTGTTTGTAAGGCCCAATGTTCCAGACATGGATCAAATAGTGAATCAGTTGGTCTTGGACTCTTTACCACATTGTCAAAATTGTAGGAACAGCAAGAAAGGTTATCGCCACACAACTTCAAATACTCTTTAATCAAAACTATGTTTAGTTTTTCTCAATCCAAGGAATTGAACTATATGATGGAACTCGATTTTTGTTAATATTTATTTGAGCTGAGCATGTCTCCTTATTTTGTGGAGACAAGGACAAATAACCACTACTACTAAGCAAAGAAAGGACAATCTTAAGAGTGTAATCTGCAGATTTGGGAAGTTAATAAGCTATATTTTTCCAGTACAAATTAAAATTTGATACTTGCTAAGGTCGTTTTTAATGTCAAATGAAATTTAAGTTAAATGTAATATAAGTTTTTATAATGTGTGTGTTTAAAGAATTTTACAGTTATTTGACAAGTAGACCATGAAATTGCCAATGGTGACAGTTGATAGAACATGCTTCCGGAGACTTCCACCCAATTATTTTGAATTATGTGAGGTTTACTTGCAATATAGTCGTGTATTCCATTGGAGTTCTGATCTCAATTCTCTGTGATCCCAATAGGTCCTTAACAATATGCAAAGTTGGGAATCATTCCGTTGTGGAGGCTAATATGGCGTGTACTCCCACTTAAAAAGGTTATTTTCTGGTCCAAATTGGAGTGAGATTTTAGATGGCTTCTCCTTGAAATAATAGCAGGGGACACCACTTGGACATGTGTAGGTGGTGTATATTATTATGTGATTTGCATATTTCCCAGATCTATTTAAGACGCATAGGTCTCTTAGGATTGCCACAACTTCAAGTTCAGCGAGTGAAAACCAATGGCATTTGTTGTGCCCTCATCATATTCAAAGAGCTATCTTTCTTTGCCTCATCCGAGGATTTCAAGTACAAAACAAGTTAGTTTTGGCATAGCAGCAGGTGATGACGTGTGAAATCTTTATTCAACTTTCTAATAAAGAAAAAAATGTTAGTGTGCATTACTGCATCTGCTTCTAGAGAAACAAGAAGCTGCAATCAGTTTCTTATGTTTTTCATGTTGATTTGTGCTATTTAAGTATTATTAGTCTGATATTTTTTTACTTGTGTTTGTTGGTTTGTTTGGAATAGCAAACCTGAGGGTCTGGCAATTTGATTGATCTCCTAACTCATTCTTCAGTGTGATAGTTTTTCTCAGCTTTGCAATGTATTTCGCCAAACTACCTTACTATATTATGCATAATTTTTTCTCAGATTCTGGTACCTGTATCTTACAGTGTTATATTTTGCAGGTTCAGTGTTCAGACAGCCTTGCTTGAAATTGTCAATATTCAGTGGTGGCAAGACCTTAAGCAAGGGAACTAATGCAGCTATTTCAGATACACCATTGCTTGGAACTATTGATGTGCTGGATGCCTTTGAGGATGATTATGGTGGCATTGTTGTTAACCCTACTTCCTTACCAAATACATCCAATGCATTTTCTTCATCACTCCAGTCCTCACTTTGTTATTGGAATAAGCAGGTAATACACATACATATTGCTAGAAAGTAGATGGATATAAAAGGGGGTTGATTAATTCATTACTGCAGGGGAAAAGGGGGGTTTGGTTGAAGATACAGGAAGATCAAGCTGATCTAGTTCCAATTGCAATAAAGGCAAGTTAATCTTATTATTATAAGTTCTTTTATCTTATCGACCTTAGTTTAGCATCAGACTTATCTGAAAGAGCATAATATTCTTTTCACTGAAGGCTGGCTAATGTATGCCACTATTGCTGGAAAGGAAAAAAAAAAACCGTCTATGCCAATTTTCTTTTCATGTCTCTTACATTCTTTTGTTTGATAACAATACCTCATTACCTCTTAACTAATCAGTTAAAAATTGCAGTTAACCTTAACTTTATTTGTTTTACATTTTTTTAGACGGGCAACCTTAACTTTATTTGTTTTACAATTTTTTTAGGCGGGCTTTGTTTATCATCATGCAGAGCCAGGGTACGTGATGCTAACTTTCTGGCTTCCAGATGGACCTCCCGGTTTGCCTTCCACTTCATTGCATCAAATTGGTGTTGGAGCATTTGTCATGAATGACAAAAACGAGGTTTTGATAATTTCTGGATTATGCCTATTTGCCTAGTCATATACTTTCTGAACGAAAGAAAAAAGCAACCATTTATCTGCGTATGTATTGTGTTTGTAATGTATGCCTTTGATTTTAGGTGCTTGTTGTCAAAGAAGGAAAATGTCCATCGCACTGTTCAGACATCTGGAAGATCCCTACGGGCTTTATAGATAAGGTACAAAACACAGAGCGGAGACTCCCTAGTAAAACAAATTATTGATCTATGATAAGTCAAAAGCCAATTTTTTTTCTCTGTGTAAAAACCAATAGCCAAGTCATGTCAAACTTATTCAAGAAAAGGTCTATATTTTGTTTAAGCTGTTTATGTTGGCTTTACTAATCTTATATTATTTCTTTTTCTGCTATCAGTTTGAAGATTTGTTTTCTGGAGCCATAAGAGAAGTTCGAGAAGAAACTGGGGTAATTACACTGTTTTGACTTGTTTTACTGAACTATGCTACTTAAGATGAAATGTTATTTTGATGTTTTACAAGAACTCCACTTTTCAGATCGAAAGTTGTTTCCTGGATGTCGTTGCTTTCAGGTAATTGTCAAGTACAATCAATGGAGTTATTCGAACCTTTTACTGCGGAGAGTTCCTTCATGTTTTTTTTTTCTTCTTCACGTTTCTGCCTCTGTTCATACAGACATGCGCATCAAGTCCTTTTCGATAAATCGGATATACTCTTCATATGCACACTCAAGCCACTCTCATCTGACATATCGATCGACGAGTCCGAGATTGAAGCAGCAAGGGTACTCCCTAACCATAATTCAGATACTTTGTAGTTTGTACTACTAGTTTAGATGATTGAGCTCTCACTAATGATTTTTTGGGTTATGCCCGCTATAATCATTTTCAGTGGATGCCGGTCGAAGAATTTGTCAGCCAGCCATTCCATCAGGAGGATGAAATGTCCAGGGCCATCACTGACATCTGCATTTCTGCACATCACAAGTGCTACGCAGGACTCGCCGCGCATCAGGTGATGTCAATGCTCGACAACAGGGTGGCTTATCTCTACACTGGGGATACTAGGGAAGCAACTGGGATGTGTCCCTGAGATTATAAATCGTAATAATCTTGGTTAATTGGTGAGCAGCAAAGTCTGTAGTATTGTTGCTATCATTGTAGTACACAGGTCAGTTCAGTTATCTGTGTCCTATATGCAAAGATTAACAATTGGTCCTCTATCCATTAGCAAAACATGTCACCATGTATCAGTCTATAACCTGGCAATAACAGTGATGGTTGTTCTGACCAATTAATACTATATTGTACATTTGTACTAAGTAATAAAGCTTGAGATTACATTATTATACGGAGCTCAGAGTATATGGGTTTTATTTGAACAGGCAGGTCTGTCTCATGCACTCATGCCATCATGAGAAGTACTCCTATGGTGTACACTGTGCTACAAACAAAAATTAAACTTTGAAATGAATGAAATGTTGCTTTGTATTCGTGTACCGTTAATACACAACATAAATTTCCTGTATGATATGTTTGAAACTTCAAATCTAGTAAAACAAAAATACTTTGAAATAAAATCAATCATGCACTGTCTAGTGTCCACGCTGTTCCTTCAACCAACTGTGTCGCAAACCGTTAGTTAAACCGGCCCATTTAGGAGGCCCAATGGAGGCCCGGCCCTAAACCCTTTTCTTATCTCCCTCCTCCCTCCTGCCGCCACCGTCTTCCTCCTCCGGCTAAAAACCTTCTAGAATCTTCTAGACCCCTCGCGCTCCTCCATGGCGCGCCTCCACCACCTCCTCCTCTCCCGCGCGCTCGCCTCCCACCCCCTCCACCACCACCTCCTCCCGTCTCCGCCGCCCTCCTCCAGCCTCCTCCCACCGGTGCTCCCCTCGCCACCGCGTCCTCCTTCTCCTCCTTCTCCGCTTCCCGGTGGTCGCGGCGTGCCCCACTCCTCGCTCGCCGCGGCCTCGCGGCACTACGCGTCGTCGACACCTGGACGCCGGAGGCGAGCGCCGCCGATGCTGCTGAGGCGGAGGAGGGCGAGGCGGCCGCCGCGGGAGGGCCCCGCCGAGCTCAACGTGCAGATTGGCATCGAGGAAGCCCTCCCCGACGACCCCACTATCCTGGTAATAGTAGCTTCTGCGTGCGTTTCTCTCACCATTTCCATATAAAATTATCTATCGCATTTGATGATTTGAAGCTAATTTGCTCTGTTTATTATATACGGTTCTTGCACTGAAAAATGTTGAAATTGTTTGTCCCTCTTATGACCTGAGTTGCTATGCAGAGCATTGCAGAAGCGCTTCAAATGGATGTTGCTAAGGCAGCGAAGGTGGCCTTTGACCACCTCGAAAACTCGGAGTACAAAACCAGAGACAATTGTATAAGCGATGTGAATAAGTACGATACTGTTGAGGTCTCTATACTGCTTTGTGATGACGATTTCATTCGGAAACTGAATAAGGAATGGAGGGACGAGGATCACGCTACGGATGTTCTATCAATGTCGCAGCATATCCCCGGGCTGGACATTCCCATTGTATGTGTACCATTGAGTCGATGAATACCATGACTAACATATTGTTTGATTACCATTTTTTTCTGATATGTTTGTGTTTGTTTGACAGCTGCAGTTGGGTGACATAGTAATCTCTATTGACACTGCACAACGGCAAGCGGAAGAAAGGGGCCATACACTGCATGATGAGATAAGAATTCTCATGGTTTGTTTCGCTCATTTCTAGCATCACTTTTTATTATTATTATTTTGGTCTAATGTGGTGATCCGGTGCATTTTCATCATCTTATTTTATTTCCTAATTCCCAATTTCGGAGTAGATTGTAATCCTATTCAATGCTAACGAACTCCAACAGGTGCACGGATTATTGCATTTATTGGGCTTTGATCATGAGCTCAGCAAAGTGGCTGAAGAAGAGATGGAGAGCGGGGAAGAACATATCTTAAATTCTCTAGATTGGAAAGGGAAAGGACTTATTAAGAGTGCATATGATTCCATTCATGACATGGATCATTCACAAAGTTATGTTGGTAGGTATCTTCACACATTTTAGCATGTTTTTTCTTTATGTTGTCAGTCAATTTCTTCTAATTGGAGTTCCCACTGATTTCCCCATTGCATGCAGAGGCCAGTAGAGATTCAGATGAAATTAACCTACGGGAAGTTCATCAACCAAAACTGAGCCATATCGTATGTGATATAGATGGTGAGTTGATGGAGCATATAGAAGTATGCTGTTTGTGTTGGACCTTTCCTAGTTCTAGCAGGTAACTTCTTCTATATAAATGTTAAGGCATTGTGGATAATGAAGGATACCCGCATGAAGAATCAATAGAATCTTTGAGAGAGGCAGTTTCAAGGGGAATAAACATTATCACGGTGACTGGAAAGGTGGGTTTCATGTATTCGTGCATGCAAAGTGAATGTGGCACCTATCTGAAGTGAATGCTAAACTGTAGACTGCTTTCTTCAACATATTATCAATGCTATTTCTAGCTTTCTTATAGAAGAACAGAGTATTAGAAATTTGGAATATTAAAGTTCCCTGATGAAAGGGGAGTTACCGCAGGAGGATGTTTAGTGCTTAAAGGAATCAATTTTCTTATTTGCAAGCCAGCTGAGTATATCAGTATTCACTGTAATAATGTTCTCTTGATTTATTTCCCTTAGACCCGGGCTTCCACAATAAGAACTTTCAGGCTTCTTGATTTGGGAGGGAAAGATCGTTTTATATCAGAGAGTTCACCTGGTGTATTTCTACAGGTACATACTCTCCAGTTTCACCTGAATAATTTGAGAAAAGTTGTTTTGGTTATCAGAGCTTTGTGGCCATGTTATCTTACCTTATCTGTTCCCCTGCGATATAATGGTGATTGGTGAAGATGTTTTCCATCACAACCTGTTCTTTAATAAAACATTTATTAGAATCAGGAATCGGGATTCGGGACCATTCAGTTTAGGCTTCAGTTTATTGTATGTTACTCTATGGTTAAACATCCCAGTGGTCTAATGTGTGGATATGCCAGTATGTGCAGTTTGGTGTACCTCTTGCTTTTGAGCACACGCTTTTTATATAACATGCAATGGTTCTATATAGAACTGGTCTTCTAGAGAGGACATAGCATAAAAGATAGGATGCCATATATTGTTGCTTTATTCGTTCATCTTTAAATTCTTGAATTAAATTGAACTGCTCAAGGTTTTGCCAATCCATGTGAGCTGTCTCAGTTATGTAAAAAGGTACTCCATAGTTCATTCGTTACATATGGAAGTAGGATTTTATTAAGATTTTTTCTGCAAGCCTATATGAGAGCATAATATACAAGGAAGTGAATGTTGAGATCTCATCATTCTTTTCATATTTGATCTAGTCATATCATATTATTTATTATGTTTGCTATGACATTTTACCCTTACAGATTTCTTAAAAAATGCGCTGTTTCCTGTAGGGTTCACTTGTTTATGGAAGGCACGGCCAAGAGATTTACAGAGCAAACTTAGGTTTGGATATCTGCAAGGAGGTACAATCATGATGCCAACTAATTGTTTCTTGTTTTCTACTATCAGGTGTGCTTTTGTGGCAGTATAATTACTTATATGTTACATCAGATCTGCACTTTATCATTGAAATGTTAATATTTTACGTACTATTTCTTTATCAGGATAATTTTCTGGGCATCTTATTGAGACTGATTGAGTTTGTTGAAACTTTTCTCTTCTCTATCATTGATTTTGGATTTTTTGGATTTATGAAATGTGTTCGCTTTGGTAATGTGTCTCTTTTTTGCATGTTAACATTTGTTAGATGTCATGTTGATGTGTCTTTTCCTCCATTTGCAGGCATTTTTGTACTCCTTGAAGTATAGTATACCTCTTGTTGCATACCATGAGGAACAATGTTTGACCCTCTTTGAACATCCTTTGGTTGATTTGTTGCACACAATCCACTATGAGACCAAGGTCTGATCTAAAGATATTTGCTACGCAAACTTATCTTTTCTTCCTTTTTAACAATGGTCGGCAGCTGAGTAAATGTTAAATTCTCTTCATAGGTAAAAGTGGTGCCTTCAGTTGAGGACCTCTTGGGGTATTCATCTTTTCAGGTTTGTCTATCCGTAACTTTGGCATGCAAAAGTTTACATATCATATCTGTTAAGGATAGTATGCCTTTCTATCTTACTGTGAAATGCATTAGTATATATTAGTTGAACAATTTTTGAAGTAACACTGCGATGTGGTAAAAGAGCAGCTGTTGCTGGGAACTTGTGATATAGCATGAGGACCCTTCCAAAATAGACAGAATTGTAGTTGAATTATCCACATTATCATCACGACTCGAGTCCATGACTGGATAACCACTGCCGGAACTAGCAATAGCGGTAGAGCTGCTATTTTCTGAAAGCCTTTCTCTATTAGCATTCTGGAATACAGACAAAAATCTGCCATTCTAATCACTGCAGCCACTCAACCAGTAGTGTTAAATGGAGTAATTCCTGATGTATGCTCCCTTCTTGGCTGTCCAACAAAAATAAATCCATAAAAAGTTAAGCTAACCCATAGGAGGGCTTACACAAATCTCTTGAAGATGGGGTTTCTAGAATATGGCTAGAAAACTACTCCCTCCGTTTCACAATATAAGTCATTCTAGTATTTTCCACATTCATATTGATGCTAATGAATTTAGATAAATATATGTCTAGATTCATTAACATCAATATTAATGTGGGAAATACTAGAATGACTTACATTGTGAAACGGAGGAAGTACTATTTAACAATCCTCGGTGAATCTTCAGTAAGTCAACCAGATAGATATTTAGACCAGTTTTATTTGGATTGGAGTTACACAATTTATTTGCACGTGCAGAAGTTGCTTTTCCTTGACAAAGTGGATGGGGATTCATCTGTACTGAGACAGCATTGGTCAGAACTAACACAAGGAAGAGCACGTGTTATCAAAGCGCATTCAAGTATGATTGAGATTGTTCCACTTAATGCTTCAAAGGGTGGTGGTATAAGGATTTTACTTGATCATCTTGGAATAACTGAAGATGTATGTATCTGTTTCCATCAAAGAAAGCATTTACCTTTTTCATTTTGTGCGTAATTTTGCTCTCTAGATTGTGCTCTCTTAGAAGGGAACATCGCCACTAACAATATTTTTTTTTCTTTTACAAAATTGTTTCTCCTATGCAGTCTGATCTTGATGCTGTGGGAGACTACACAAGATGGCTAAGCAACATATTTACTTAACCATTCTTAAGCAAAAGCTTGGTGATAAGCTTGAGATAAGAAGAAATGACATGCATATGTGATGCACAAAAAGGAAAACAGACAAGGATTCCACATTGGACATGTCTATTTTGAAGCATGTAAGAAAACAAACTTCATACCACCGTCCTTTTGGGCTGGAAGAGAAATTACTGTACCCTTAAACTTTTGAAAGGGATATGGGTGTGGATGGAAAGTTTGCTACTTCCTTCAGGTAATGTATTTTTTTTAATTTAGATTACGTTACTCTATTTACATTGGATTGTGTGAGAACCATTTGTCCTTTTGTTTAAATTTAAATAGCATGAAACTCATCCTTTTGTTGTTCACACTTCACAGATCTCATTTATGGAGGTGTGTTGGAAATAAAATCAGACCAGCCCATCTGTGATGTCAAGAAAACAAACATCAAGAAAGTGCAATTTGCAACTAGTGAAAATTTTATGTGAGACTATTAGTGTTCCTTTGCTCTGAGCAAACGTGTCAAATTCATGCCAATTTTGTTTTTCTGTAGAATACCTGTATAGCTGCGCTGCACAAAGCATTGCTAGTTGTTGCTCGATCATGTAATGCAAGAGTACTCTAGTTCCCAGCTGATAGGATTTTGCTTATTAGCTAGCTGTATTTCATTCCACCCATTTTTAGTAGTTGAATTTCAAATGGATGGACTTAAGGAAATGTAAGAAGCCAGGTTGATCCCAGAAGAAAAAAAATAGTTGAGTTTCCTTGTGAAAAGGAGCAGTACAAGCGCAGCACAACATGTTAGCTGAAACTGGATACCTGAAACCCTAGTACTTGTTTGTTTCCACTTTCCAGGGTCATATTTTTTGTTACGAGTTAATATGCATTTGTACATCTTTCTTGCTCTGGTGTGTAGGTGGTTTAGCACTGCTGCACAGGAGGCTGGTGCTGCTTGGTCTTGACAGCAGACAGGTAAATGATCCTTTCGAGGGCCTCTTCGCTATCATCTTGTTGCATGGCTTTGGCAAGTGATTTGATCGTTGATTCATGTCTAGTCCTGCTGCATAGCTTTTGCACGCCTTCATCCTCTTATTGTAGGTAATTTTCTTTGCAAGGTCCTGAACACATGTAGCATCAGATATCGATGTGAATGATTGGGATTTTCCTTGGTAATAGTTGGACAGCCCTCTCCTGCAGAAAACAAATTTACTTGTTAGAAAACATATGATTTAGTGTCAATTTTGCAATTGAAGTAGATTTTATGGAAGTGGTCTGGAACGTTTGACCTTTTAATATCGACATTATTTTCTCCAGTCATTTCGTCTTTCGAACAAAATGTTCAAATAAGACCTGATGCTGCATACATACATAGATCAAGCCCAATTTGAACATTTTGCTTGTCATAAATGTTATGCAGAATAGAATCTCTACAATTTAGCAGGTAGGCAATATCATTAAAATTCAACCAACAAATCTGAAAAGCTGTTCGGAGAAAATCATTGTCTAGTTGAAAAAATGAACTAGCTAGTAGCTACTATATCATTTGCAAATGTGTTCATTCAACTAATATAGTTTACAGTAGTCAGGTGATAAATCCTTGTTTGCTGGCACAAATTGGGAACACAAGCAACAAATTTCACACCGTTAAAGCATCTACCGAAACTTGAAATTCATATAAGCATGGTGCAATTTTCTCTAACTACGAGTACTTCTGCAGGGGAGGAGCAAAGCACCTGATAGGAAGCTGGGCTATCAGTGAGGACGAGTCACAGAGCGGCCCTTCAGAATCCAGCTGCAATGTGCTCGAAGATGCTGATGACGACGACGATGACGGCTCAAGATAATCACCAGGACGGTAAGAACTCCCATCATCACTCAGATCCGATGCCGATGAGCACGACGACCCGATGGACGAACCCGAGAAGGAACCATCTTCAGATCGATCATCACTTTGCTCTATGCAGGCCTCCTCATGAGCCCCAGGAGGCACCGGCGCGCAAGCTTCTCTCATTCTTCCAGGAGCAAATGGCTGCTTATCTCCTGTGTATTTTTGGACTCCAGATTTTGGAAGGCAAAGGCAAGTATCCAAGTTAAGTTCCCCTCTCTTCCCCATGTGCATATATGTAGTAGACGCAAGGAAGAGATAGGGTGAAATAAAAAAAAATAAAACTAAAAAAGAAACAGCCGTTCCGGTGGGCTGATGGGGTCATGGATAGATACATAGGTTTCCTGTATATTCAGATAGGGTTCATGGACTCTCGCGCCGAAAAGTAAGCCGAAGCTATCCTCAAGTTCCTTGCTCCATCAGGTCTTCTAGACAGGCTGGTGATAAACACGCCATATATTATTACATAGTTATTACTTATTAATGTAGATAGATAAAGTAAAAACATATTTATCATGCAATCACATATTGAGAGAATTTTGCTTTATAAGTTAGATGCATCTACATGTGGTAGTAGTGTGTGAGTTATAGGGGAGCATGTGAAAACGATGAGGATAAACTTACTTATGGGGGTTGAGATGAGCATCTTATCTGATCTGTTTATCCTTGAGGATTAGGATAGATAAGGTAAATTACGGTGGCGAGAAGGTGGTGTCGGCTAAGGCATGCAGCTGGAGATTGGTATGCCTGCTTGCCTACGGAGTTGATTATGCTAATTTGAGTGTCGGATTAGGTTGTTTATTATTGTGGTCTCTGGTAAGGTGGTTACATGGTTGCAGCCTGTCAGCTTCGATATCGGTCAAGTCGTGTTGTTTATTTTCTTTTTTGTTAATGGAACTGTGAAAGCAACCCCTTGTTGCTCCCTTTCATCCCTACACGTTCCCATGAATGCTTCCTTCCTGTTCCTGTTCCTGGAGGTTTGGCCTGATCATGTTACTTGCAAGTCTCCTCCATTACGTTTTTTTCTTCTTCTTTTGGTGAAGCTACTGTTTCATAAGGTGAAAATTGTTCTCCAGTCTCCAGTGAGATAAACGCACTGTTCTTCTGATCTTCTCTGGAGAAAAATATTTCTCCCTTTTTAAGACTTAATTAACTCGATTTTTTGACCGACACGTCACTTCACTTGAATTCCGCAGGTTCCACTACGATTTGTATTGAGATCCACGAAGAAAATTACCAGAATAAGATTCTAATTTGGTTAGCTCACGGTAAGAACAGTTGTGTTGCGTGCTTTACCTTCTCATGATGTGCCGTATGATCGCAAAAATGAACGGGTTACATTTGCACACATCTCATGAGAGTGATTCTCACGTCAAAGGTTAACCACGTGAAATTCTTAAATCCATTACCATTAGTTATACGATGCTTGTCTTGTCAGCAGCAAAGCTACAAAAAAAAGAATGCATTTTATATGCCGTTTCCCTGATAAACCCATGTATTACCAAACAAAAATTCCACTTGTAATGCCCGAAAGACTTGCTACCCTTTCAACTTTTTCTTGCAAGCTTAGAACGGAGGAGTCGGATAGGGATGGATAAAGAGGGAAGAACACTTCACTACACCTCGCTCTCTTCATTCAGTAGCCTAAAAATCAAGCAAGCAGGGAAGAAAAAAGGCATCACTATTGTGCTTTTGTATGCAGCACAAGTGAACTGGGTATGTTCTAAATTTTTAGTGGTACGTACCACGTACGTCGTCTGTTCTTGCGTTACAAAGATCAGAACCTGTTTTGTGTTGTTTCAACCTGCAGAAACAAAGAAACAGAACAGATGCGACCACTCCTCTTGACACCGAAGCCGTGATCTATCATACCTTGCCCAAGCTTCAGTTCTTTATATATCTTTATCACTAGAGCTGATCTAACCCTCCAAACTGATAATAACTTCACAGTATCACCACTTGTCACAAGGAAGAACACAAAATGATGAACCGGGGGCACAGCATAGCTGTTCACATGGGCTTAAAAGAGCATTACATTTCCATCTTTTATTCAACTTCAAATTGGAACCAAACTGGATTCACTGGTCTAAAAGGCAACAGCCCTAGTCTTTACAATGCGAGGTTAGGTTTTCATATAAGGAATTACGATTAAAACATAAAAATTGCTGATTCATTGCAGTACACGTCCAATCATCCATGGATGAACGGAATAATAGAGATGGATTCCTATTGCTCCCATCAACCTCGCCTGCTATCGAAGAAATGGATAATCAGTACAACGTTCTCATATGTACAGTTGCGCATCAGGTTGACCTGTCAATCTTCCCAATGGTGTTCTGTCTTGCGTTCCGTAGAATGGCCTTATCAGCAGTGATGAAGAAGCCAGCGATGCATGCTGTAAAATAAACAGGAAGACATGTAAGGTTTCCAGTGTGGTCTTCAATTCAATTTTGTTCTGCACATGAATGCCGATATAAGAAAATGGGGTCATAAAGTCTGTATTGAAAAGAAACCACAGAAACAGAATCTAGTAGTGAAAGCTAGATTGTTATATGCCTAAACTTAAAATAATGGTCAGAATCATAACAACATGTTAACTTCCACGGTTCCATACTGCGTATATCCTCGTAGCTAGTTCCTACTGTGCATATCCTTGTGAGGCAAATGCTACCAAAGCTCATTGGAACAAGCTGAAATCATTCAATGTCATTAACAGGGATAAATCCACCAAAACAACTGCTAAAGTTAGTGATTATCATATGCGACTCATGAATTAGGACATATTGAACAGAAGAATGTAAAAAGATGCAAGTGGTCGCTAATCAGTAATTGCTCAGGTACTTCACTTCAACAGACAGAAATACTGGCAAGCTTCATTTACTGTCAGTAGTCAGTAGTCAATACTAAGCAGAATATCTCTGCAGCATCTTGTTCAGTACTAAAATTTAATGGGAATCCTATCCTAGAATCTGATGAGGGCATGAGGGATGAGGCTATTGAAAGATAAAAATTCCAAATTAAAATAAAATAGAGAAGGCCAGGCTGTGAGCTGGTGACACCAGTTAAACTTGAGCCAGCACCATTTTTCATTTTCCCTAGAACCTGATAATGAAATGCTTGAAGTGCAATACAGTAACACAATCAACCTTAGACTTGACTTTACATTTTATAAAGGTCTAATTTCTTGCATGTCCCAAGAAACAAGCCAAATCATGCATGAGAAACAAGCCAAATCATGCATGTCCTAAATCCTAAGAAATACGCCAAATCTGTATTGTACTCCCTCCGTTTCGAAATGTTTGACACCGTTGACTTTTTAGCATATGTTTGACCGTTTGTCTTATTCAAAAACTTTTGTGAGATATGTAAAATTATATGCCTGCATAAAAATATATTTAACAATGAATCAAATGATAGGAAAAGAATTAATAATTACTTAAATTTTTTGAATAATACGAGCGGTCAAACATGTGATAAAAAGTCAACGGCATCAAACATTTCGAAACGGAGGGAGTAAAACAGTATATATCCAGCAAGTTAAAATAGTGACATTGGCTCCATTAGGTTTAGCCCAATATCCAAGGTACCAGTAAAATAAGTTCTACGAGATGTTAGCACTTTATAGTAGGTCTTCGGTCATAATAACTAGTATAATACAATTTGAAAAATGATAACTTTCAGTAGTATAGTAAACCGTACCTGCTGATATGATGAGTGCTTGTGCGGTGTAGTTGAGATTAGCCTTAGCCCAAGGAAGGACACGGCAACCAACCAACTGCAGCAGAAATGTTATTTTTGCAGATGTCAGAATATATGCAGCCAGATGAATCAAAGTGTTCCAACATATGACCAGGTATTGAGCCAGATTGTAATAAATTAGTAGTAGTAATTTAGACTAGATTTCCATTTCCGTCATTATTATTGATACTTGAAACGAAGATGCAAACACTTGATGGAAACAATGATTTGTAAAGGTGGGAAAAAAAAACCATAATGTGTGGCCAACGTACATATGTTTCTTCTAGGAAGAAATTGCACTTGAAACTATATACTATTGATCTAAAGAATGAAACTACATAACATTGGCATGACAAACAGCTAGTACATACCGTGGGGACCGCAACCACGGTACCAGAAATGGCTGCGTTCTTCAATCCCAGCGTGACTGCCTCTGCAATGAACAGAACACAAAGAAATCAACCATACTGGCATTGTGCGCAACCGCGCATACATGAATCGGAATTCGGAACTCAGGCAGCTTACTTCACCGAACCATTACGCACACTACATACATTATACATTGCCTTCTCCTCAACCAACAATGCATACCATATATCACACACAATCTAGCAACATCAGAAGTGAATTTGTGTTTGAGGCACCCAGAAGTGGGAAGCCTTAGATAAACAGAACCGAATTGAACCATGATCATCAGATAGCCACTATAAACAGCTTGGGAAGACAACGCGGCGAACCCAAAAACCCCCAATCAAGGGGTGTGATCTGATATCTCTCTCTCTCTCTTTCTCCCAAGAAATCTCACACCGTCCTTCCTACTACTACTACATCTAAACCTCATCCCTCCTCCTCCTCCGCGCAAGAAGATGAAATCCCGCTACCATGGATGGGGATTTCGGAGCTTGGTGAGTGGGATGGGATTTGATTACCATGGACGGCGGCGTCGGACTCCTCCTTGGGGGACCGGGCCTGGAAGCTCCTGGCGGCCATGGCTCCTTCTCCTCCTCCTCGTCGGCGACTTCGCTGCCCTCTTCGCTGCTCTGCTCGGCTCGGGTGGAGAAGAAGGCGAGTATTTTTAGATCGATTTGGTGATGGTGATGGTGTGAACGGGTCGGACTTTGCTACTACTACTCGACTTGGGTTAGCTAGCATAGGCATAGCAGCCGGCGGCTCGCGCACGCGACGGCCGAAAAGCTCATTGCTCACGTCACGTCTACCGGTGTACTAGTGCTACACATGTTGTGGCATGTGCGAATGGCGATGCAAATTCGGGGATTTGGAATTGCAACAGGGGGATTAGAGTTTGTTTGGTTTTCCTACCCCGAGATTAACAAATTAGGGCCAATTTGTAGTTGTACTTTCTTTTTCAGGGTTAATGGTTGTATTTTATTTAATACTAGTAGTATTGCTCATGCGTTGTAACGGGTAAAACTAATATTAATATTTATAAAATATAATATTAGTAGTTAAAATTTAATTGTAGCATGTGATTATAGTCTTAAAACAAACATACATATGAAAGCACTTGTAAATCAAACTTACAAATAAAAGCACTTGTCAAAATAAATATCACCAGTAACATTACAAAGAGGAAATCTATTTTAAATTTTAGAGCTTAATTTTAGAATTGGCTAGAGGTTTTTTTAATCTAATTTTAAGTTACACTAATTAATTTTTTAAGTTCTTTTGTACATGAACCAAAATGCTGCCTTTTCTTTGGGACAATATCGTGATGTAATTTTATTCGCACTTCACGGTAGATGATGCTAAATGATTTAACCTAAATCCAATTTAACTGTTAAATTTGCAAATGTTGTCAGAAGTTCTTTTGTACATATGAACAAGGAGGAGAGCCAGCAGGAGCTGTCAGATGAAAATGGATGGCAAATATAACATAACTGTACGCATGTAACGTTCCTTTAGTAAATTAGATGATTCAGATCCACCGACATGTGCTAAGTTTAGCCAATTACAACGGTCTCGCCTAGTCTCAAAGGCTAAATACAGTCGACGCTAATATGATCGCCCTCTCAAGTTCTCTCTTCTTATTCTCTCCGGCTCATCATTTTTATCATGGTGGAGATATTATAGCCACTCAATTCTTTTATTCTACTTGCTCTAAGGTCCTAAGATACTAGTACTTTACTCCCCCACCTATCATCTTTATACTAGTTTATTTCACATCTATCACTATTTTACTAGTATTTTATTTATTCACCTAACACATTTTGTAACATCACATATCCTTTTACTTTTTTCGAGGACATATCCTTTTACTATGAGCATATTTGGATTGCCACCTTACCTAGTGCCAACTTTTAGATAATTTTTGGAACTACCAATATTTTAGGACATATTTCTATTGATTTGGCAAGTTTTGGAATCAATTTAAACATTACACATGTACAAACAATTTGGTAGGGCAAGATTTAGCACTAAACCAAAGCACTTACTTTATTTTTCTAAAAAATAACACAATACCTTATATTACAGGACAGATGGAGTATTGTGGTTGTTGTTACCAAGAAAATGAGACCAACTCCTCTTGGTCTGCTTTTATAGGGAGGAAGGGGCTGTTTGGTTCGCGTCTTGATGCTTGTATGCCTGGCCGGAGCGCCGCCTGAGCTCCAACAACTATGTGTTTGGTTTGTGCGCTGGTATATCCTGAGCTAGCCTGAACTGACTCTTCATTAGCTTGCTAAATCTAATGCCTCAGGCAACTTCATTAGCCTGAGCCAGGCCATCGAATTTGGACGCCTGAGCTTCAGGCAGCTACTCTTAATGATGCATGTGTCATTTATTCCATACTTTGCTCTGGTAAAAGTTGCTTTTTGATATTTTATTATTCTTCAGGCATGTGTGCGAACCAAACACACAAAGCTTCAGGTTGCCTGATGAGGCAAGTGTTACATCTCCCAACGCTGCCTGTTCGGCGTGAGTTTTTCTCAGGCGTGGCCCCCAGGACACGAACCAAACAGCCCCAAAGTCCCCGCAATCCATTCATGGTTGCGAATGATAACTAGAAGACTATTTTGGTTTTGCAATGGCGTCAAGCCATCAACTAGGGTGACAAATAAAGAACTATTTTGATTTTAGAGTTTTGATATACTACCTCTGTTTTTTAATAGATGACGCCGTTGACTTTTCTCACATGTTTGACCATTCGTCTTATTTAAAAATTTTATGCAAATGTATAAGATATAAATCACACTTAAAGTATTATGAGTGATAAAACAACTCATAACAAAATAAATTATAATTACGTAAATTTTTTGAATAAGACGAATGATCAAACGTGTGAGAAAAAGTCAACGGCATCATCTATTAAAAAACGGAGGGAGTATAAGCTTTTTTTTTTTCACTATAAGATATGTTATAATACTATTTTAGTCGTGAGCTAGTTCCATAAAAAAAAACAGCATTTCCAAATAAGAAGGGAAAACAAAGCTAGGAAAGTCGGAATCGCGTTGCGTGAAAATTAAATTGGGTCTTACTCTTAACAGGAAAAATGAAAATTTGTCACGTGCAATCCTCGTGTCCTAATCCAGCCGCCACTGTTCATGCTCTTCTCCTCCGCCCGCAACGCAACCGAAACCTTCTCCTCCGCCGCCGCCGCCGCCACCCCACCACCGCTGCTCGCCGGCGCGATTTTGCACACTCGTCATACCGGAGTGCTCGCTCGCTCGCTCGCGGTAGGGATAACCCGGCCGGGTTAGGGTTCCGCCATCCAAGGGGGTGGGGGGAGGGGTGTGCTTGAGGCGCGTGGCTTCGGTTTTTCGTGAGAGGGAAATCCACGGCCTCGCCGTGATCCCGGCGGGGATTCGTGGTCTCTGAGGCACTGGTAGAGTGGTAGGTAGGTAGGTAGGTAGGTAGCTGCTGCGCGTGGGAGGGGGGGGAGACTCCATTAATCTCGCGCGTCTAGGGTTTGTTTGTGTGTTTGTTTGGGTGGGTTCCGTGGCGGTTTCAATGGCGGGATCTTTCGTCGCGGTCAGGGGGAAGCCTCGGTCGTCCCCGAAGCGGAGCGGCGGCGGCGGCGCGGATCCGCCCTTGTCTCTGGCCATGCCGACCGTCGCCGATCTCCACAAGACGGCTGAGTTGGAGAAGGTTATTTATCTATCCACTGTTAGTAATTGATGATTATGTGTTGCGGCGTAGGTGTATGCATATGTTATTTACTAGTGATAGATGTTGCTTTTGTGTCACTGAGAAAACTTCGCTTTTCAGTTCTTGGTTGAAGCCGGCCTTTATGAAGGGGAGGAGGAGTCCGCGAAACGGGAGGAGGTTCTTCGGGAGATTGATCAGGTAATTAGTTGCTTCCACTCGTACTTGCTATCAATGACTAGTGCTATTTGTTAACCCAATGTAACTTGATATCTCTGAATATTATACAAGTTAGGCGGTGGGCGCAGAAGGGGATATGTAATTATCGCTTAAATTCATGCACTTTGTTGCCGGACTTTGCTTAGGCAGCATTGCTTTCATGTGCTTGTGTTGTTTCGGTTTTATATTATTCTAACCAAAATGATTTACTGTGCATGAATGTGTGTTGATGCCTGCGTGAGTACGATATACCAATTGCTAGTGCTTCCTCTGGGGCACAAAAGTCCTAACTACCAATATATGAACAAAATATTCTTGATTTGGAGCTTGCCATTACAGTTCTTATTACCTGCGCATGGTAATGCAGATTAACTTTGTATATGCTCGCATGTTGTTTTCTTTGTTTAAGAATTAGCCCTTTCTTGTTGTTTTATGAGGTCTTCTCTGCGTCTGCGATATTGCAGATAGTCAAGGAATGGGTGAAGAAGGTCACTATTCAGAAAGGATATAGTGAGCAAATGGTTAAAGAGGCAAATGCAGTCCTTTTCACTTTTGGATCTTACAGACTGGGGGTAAATGCTTCTTTTTGTTCCTTTTTCCTTCTACCACAGTTAAATGATCATGTTGATGTTTCTTTCTAGAGTGAGTCAAGCACAACCAATTCGTTATCACCTGAAATTGTCAGTCTTTTTAGCTTCCATTTAGATATATATACAACTTGAATATAACTATGGAAGTACTGTTGTTGCTGATACTTGGTTTCTTGATTTGTTCAAGCAGAATAACATACCCTAGCTTGGTTCTTTGGAGCTAGCAACTATTTTCAAATTGTGCAGCTTTTACTGGATTGATGGTAGACTGGAGTAGAACAATATCTAATAATTATTATTTGAGACAAGAGCTGTGTAGAAAGAATTTAGAGTCTGTTCATTTGTGGTTCACAATCTATTGCATAGGTAGTAGATGCTGCTTGGTTGATGGTAGCTTTTTTCCTGTAAGGAAACCTGATAGTGTGGACAACTCCTGTTTTTTGGGAAAGATCCATATATTCATTTCCTTCCGTTTGTCCACTACTTAGCTAAACCTAAGCAAAAGATGTCCAAGAGGCTGACATCAAAGAACAAATAACACCCATAAAAAATAAAGAAAGAAAGAATAAAAAAGTAATCTTCAGTGGATAAGAAGAAATACGATTCTTATTTCGATACAACCACCCAAGGGTAGAGAAAGACCTTTTGCACCAAAACAGAAAAAACCCCACAAACGAAACTAGCTCCATCACGTACTAATGTATTTTGGAAGCTCTTCCTATGGTTTCTATAACTGATTAATAACTAGAAAGCTCTCTTGTCCTTCACTGGACAGGTCTAAAAGCCTAACATGCCAAAACAGGAATAAAATTTGCTATATTTATGCAGTTTAAAGTTTTTCATCCTTTTCTCTAACAATACATTCCTAATATACTGTTTAGTGCAATAATAATCTCACAAATTGCTGAGAATCATTCCTGATCATGTTTGGCACAAATAAAATCATAGATACCTATTAAAGATTATTAAACCGCCAAAATTGAAAAGTGGTGTTTCTGTTTATCAGCGGGAACTCACGGTAACAAGAGTGTGTATTTAATAATATTTTTTGGTTGCTGTAAGTACTTTCCTAGTAGATCAATTTTCCTTTTGTGTACTTTATGAATAGTGGCCTCTTTTGTTAGGTTCATGGGCCTGGAGCAGACATTGATGCACTATGTATTGGACCCTCGTATGTGAAACGAGAGGTGAAGTCTTCTTTTTGTTGCATGCTGTCTATGGATTACTTAGATCTTCATGATGGACATTAACAGTATTATTTCTCCAGGAGGAATTTTTTGTCACGCTATATGGCGCATTATCAGAAATGGAAGAAGTGACTGAACTGCAACCTGTACCTGATGCTCATGTACCAGTTATGAAATTCAAGTTTCGTGGGCTACCAATTGACCTTCTCTATGCCAGTGTATCTCTTCCAGTAATACCACCAGTAAGTTTTCATTTCCTAGGATTTCGTACGTGAACTGAAATGCATGCTATGCATAACACACGCTTGAGATGGTGTTTTATGATTGCCTAATCCATCATCTGTTAGTTTGCCCATTTCCATTCTCTTCATTGGTTGCCTATCCCATTAGTTTCTGCAACTATGGATGGATCTGCTATGTTGAAACTTTTTATCAACCAATGTGTTGACTATGTAAGGCTGCTATTTGGAAGTGTTGTTGAAGGACATATATAATGTCTAAGCTAACTTTAATAGCATTAGCAGCTATAGCCTATAGGTGACGCCAAAGGCAAAAGTTAATTTGCCAGCTTATACAATGTTTACATTAATCTGTATGGTTTACTTCATGAGGGAGTTTTAACTTGTTAAATTGTATATTTATTATTTTTTAATGTACCATTGCAGGATTTTGACATCTCTCAAGGATCTGTACTTTGTGATGTTGATGAAGCAACTGTTCGAAGTCTCAATGGGTGCAGGGTAGCAGACCAGATTCTTCGACTTGTTCCAAATGCGGAGGTAATTTAATTATGATATCACCATTTCTCTTATTATACAGTCCAAACCTGTCATTGTAATAAATATATGCTATGTAGATCTTCCGGAAAACACTCAGATGTTTGAAGTACTGGGCACAGAGAAGAGGAGTTTATTCTAATGTAAGCCTGGTTTTATCATCTATGATACACTTAAATGTGTTTGTGCTTGGATCAAAACCATTAGCATCAAAAGGTGCTGAATCGTTATGACGCCAAATGGTTTCCTTGTTAGGTTACTGGTTTGCTGGGGGGTGTCAGCTGGGCCCTATTGGTTGCTCGTGTCTGCCAACTTTATCCCAATGCTGTGCCAAGTATGCTGGTTTCAAGATTCTTCAGAGTTTTCACCCAGTGGCAGTGGCCAAATCCTGTGATGCTTTGTGCCATTGAGAACGATGATAACCTTGGCTTTGCTGTGTGGGATCCACGAAAGAATCCTCGTGATAGATCACATGTTATGCCTATCATCACGCCAGCATATCCATGCATGAACTCTAGTTACAATGTGTCAACTAGCACATTGAGGGTTATTATGGAGCAATTTCAGTTTGGTAATAAGATTTGTCAGGTGCATTATCTATGCCTCAACTTTATGCCTCAGAGCACTAAATTCTGCATATGGTCTCATTGCCTATCTTTGATGCAGGAAATTGAGCTTAACAAGGCTAGCTGGAGTTCTTTGTTTGAGCCTTTCCAATTTTTCGAGGCATATACAAGATATCTAGTGGTTGACATTGTTGCAGATGATGATGATGATCTTCGGCTTTGGAAGGGATGGATTGAATCTCGATTGAGACAGCTGACTCTAAAGGTTGCTGTATTGTAGTAGCAGTAGTTTCTTATTACTCCTATATATGGATAAACTGCAATTTTTATATTATTTGAAGTGAACATTAAAATGAGGTCTATGAATATTCCATACTTAGAAACTTATGCAAGTTTGTCTTTCTAACATGCAGATTGAGCGGGACACTAAAGGGATGCTGCAATGCCATCCTAACCCATGTGAATATGCAGATCCTTCAATACAGTGTGCTCACTGTGCCTTCTACATGGGCTTATCAAGGAAAGAGGGAATGAAAATACGTGGTCAAAAATTTGATATCCGTGGAACAGTAGACGAGTTTATGCATGAAATTGGAATGTATACACAGTGGAAATCCGGGATGGATCTAGCTGTCACTCATGTCCGTAAGAAGGAGATCCCCCTTTATGTATTTGAACAGGGCTGCCAGAAAACTCGTCCACCAACGCCAATATGTGCAGAGCAGCAAGACCAGTCTGATAAAAATGACTCTGAAGTTTGCACAACGACAGTATCTCTGGTGGGTCAGCTCAAGCGAAAGTATGATTCTGTTGGAGGTGCTGACGTTGACTCATTCAAATCTGTTAGAAGGGCTTCAGTTAGCCCGGCTTGTGAGGAAGCATCAATTCAGTTGCATGATGATGCAAATTTTGGACTGACTAATTGCTCCACTTCACCACATGGATCTGAGGGGTCCACTGTATCAGGCAACAGCTGTGCAGCAGTTGGCACTATTGGTTTGGTTGATGAAACTAGCTTACCTGGCTGCTTGATGCCCAATGTTGAAAATGATCCAATTCGAACAATTTTAGAGCAGACGCCTTCAGAAAGTGTGGTTGAGAAGGATGAAAGAAAGCTAGAAGGAATTGAAAGCTTGGCAAGTAGCAACTGTACTGAATTCATGGAGGTTGCAGAAGTGGTCGCTGGGACGATCCTTACTGAGAATGGTGATATACGCTTAAGTGGACATGAAGTGATCTGAAGTGGCCTTCCAGATGGAGGTTTTGCTTTCTGTGCACTCACTCTGTACTGTGCTTATCCTTTCATTTCGTTATGCTTAAATTGACTGACCTATAAATATGAATATGGTGTTGGATTGGTTTGCAAAGATCTTTTCAGGTGTGGAACCGGATGCATGCCAGGTTTGAAAGCATTCTTGAGGCATGTCTTGTACTCTCACCCTTCAAATTTAACATTGAAAATGTTCTTTTTGTTTATCCGGTGTTGTTTGGCACCTTCTCTCCCATGGAAGAGCTCGTCTGTCATGAACTGAGCAATTGGCGAGGAGTTGAAGAGAACAACCACCCTTGACACACCGAATACTTTGTCACAGATTTTGTCAGGAGACGGAGACTTGAACAGATGGCGCCCAAATCTTCATCAAATTATACGCTGAAAGAAAAAAAAGGATGCCTTTCGGTTGCTTTCAGGATAAGAGAAGCGCTGGGATTGAGAACCATGGAATCTCAAATATGAAGTTGTTAGGCAAGGCTCTGGAGTTATGGACTTTTTGTTGTGGGAGGACTGGGGGGACTGAGCGAGCACCAGTGTATCAGTTTAGGTAGTTCCTTTCCTTGGCTGCTAGTTAGGTCTAGGTCAGTATATTTGGTAGTTTTAAAAGAAAAAGAAATAGAATGCCGTTATTCTTGGCTATCCATTTCACTGTGTCCACTTTCCTATACTTGTTTCAGATTCGTTGATGAAGTTGTGAGAGATTGATGGGAAAAAAAGATACCTAATTTTGAATGAAGGTTGTTTTCATCCTGGATACTACCATGTACTGCTCTTTTCTTTTTTCAGTTTCAACTAGCTAAATATCCGTGCTTTACTACTAATAAAATATATTTTTGAAGTGTGCTACCTATGTATTTGATAAGGGAAATATTCACCTTATTTTGATTTTATATGTGGCTATCCATTTAGATTTATTTTTTTTAGTATTAAAAAGTTTAAGAAGTGTTTTGTAAAATTTACAATAGGAGTGTTTGGGTAGAAAATTCACTGTTACCACCATTAAAGCCTTCTAAAGAAGTGTTTTGTAAAATTTACAAGTGTTTGGGGTAGCAGATTTACTGTTTACCACCACTATATATCGAATTTTTTTTATTTATAATTTTTTTTATTAAAAGTTTTACAAAAATAATTTTCCATTTTGAAAATTGACGGAAGTAGTCGCCTACCGCGCTCTGGGAGGGCGATTTTTAAAAATCGCCCTCCCAGAGGGCGGCGAAAATGACGTGGCAGACGGCCGTTCGCTCTCGGGCGACGGCCGTCAACGAAATTTGCAGGCGGCCCCCTTGCCGCCCTCCGCGAGGGCGATTTTGTACTGTGCGGGGGGCCGCCTGCAAATGGGCGGCGAGGGGGGGCATGGAATTTTGCAGGCGGCCCCCTTGCCGCCCTCCGCTAGGGCGATTTTGTACTGTGCGGGGGGCCGCCTGCAAATGGGCGGCGAGGGGGGCATGGAATTTTGCAGGCGGCCCCCTTGCCGCCCTCCGCTAGGGCGATTTTGTAATGTGCGGGGGGCCGCCTGCAAATGGGCGGCGAGGGGGGGCATGGAATTTTGCAGGCGGCCCCCTTGCCGCTCTGGGGGAGGGCGATTTTTGCCTCCCCCCTGTAAAGCCCAGTCCCTCCTCTGTGAAATTTCATTATATTCACTAAAAATCCAAAAAAAACGAAAGAGAGAGAGGGGAGGGCAGCAAAAGGGGAGCGGCGAAGCCCTGCTGGTTCGCTCACTTCATCACAGGTATGCTCCCATACATCTTTTGCATTTGTACTAATATGTTATGTTTGAGTATATATGTTGCGTTTTAGTTTTAGTTCCATATATTTTAGCACATCTGTAGCACACAGCACATATGTGTAGATCCAGAGCATAGAATATAATAGTATGAATTGAGACATTGACAGTAGTGTTAATTGTAAGATGTAGTTTAGTTTGATCTGGAGAATGTAACGTACTTTTAGAAATTTAGAGAACAATATTATAGAGAATGTAACTTAGGGCGTAGTACAGAAATGCGAGGTTAACGCAGTTATTGTTTTCATCAGGCACAATGTCAAGTAAGGTCACATTTCAGATAGTTCACGGTGAAGGAAATATTAGATTTGGTCCAGATGGTGTTGATCTGTCAGATTTTGTAATGACATCTAAGGGCATCGATAGGCCTGCGGAGAGAACATTTCAGTCAATTTATAGTTGGTTGTTGAGAGGATTTAGAATAGACCAAGAAGTCTACACAATGTCAGTATCTGTTATAGTGAGTCGTGCAATAGAAGGTTATTTTTGGGAACTAATGCCGATGGACAGCACTGCTGCTTGGAGACGGTATGTGGAAATGGCTTTTGAACGGTCATGGCCCCTCGTTATATTTGTGTCGGTACAAGAGAAAGATACAAATGTTTCAATGCAAACCGAAGATGTGGAGGGTTCTAGCAATGCAGGGGATGTTGTTGGACCATCGATGGAAAATGAGGAAAATCAACCAAGGGAGGAGCAGGCCATGGGCATGGCGGATGAGGGGGAGAGAGTCGGTATAATTGTTGATGAAATGGAGAGGGAAGATTCGGATAATGAGGAAGCGGACGACGACGCATCATCCGATGAGGAAGGTGATGTAATGGCCACTGATTGGGCAAATGAGGACTTCTCTGGACTTGTTATATCAGAGGGTGATCATGTACCCTGGGAGTATAAGGAGAACGAGGTAATTGAGGGTGCAAGGTATGCTCATAAGGATGAGATGAAGGAGGCGGTGAAGCATTGGGCAGTTTCCTTGCAGAGAGAGTTTAGGGTGGTCAAGTCAACAAATTATGTGTATGAAGTGAGGTGCATGAAGGAAGATTGTCCGTGGCGTGTCCATGCATATAAGGGTAAATGGAATGATTATTGGAAAGTTAGCATTGTGACCGAGCACAAGTGCTACTTACAAGGGGTGGAGAAGTATCACCGAAACATCACTTCAGCTTTTGTGGCAAGTGAGATGTCCAGCAGTGTTGTTGGTAACATTGGCTTTGAACCAAAATCAATTATTAGGCACATCGAGAACAAATTCAAGTACACCATAAGCTATGCAAAGGCCTGGAGAGCCAAACAAAAGATCATTGAGATGAGGTATGGCACATTTGAAGCTTCTTATGATAATTTGCCTCGTTTGTTAGCCACCATTGCCCAGAGGAATAATAATACTTACTATGACCTACATACATTTACATCGGTTGATGATCGAACAAAGAGTGTGCTGCAAAGAGCCTTTTTCTCATTGGGTGCTTGCATCAATGCTTTTGTGCATTGTCGACCTGTTCTATGCATAGATGAAACTTTTATGACAGGTAAATACCGAGGTCAGATATTGACAACAATTGGGTGTGATGGGAACAACCAGGTTCTACCTATGGCTTTTGCATTTGTAGAGAGTGAGAACACTGAAAGCTGGTACTGGTTTCTAGAGAGAGTGCACATTGCAGTGGTGCGTATGAGGCCCAACGTTTGCCTTATACATGATCGTCATGCGGGTATGTTGCGGGCTATTGACTACTTGCAGAATGGTTGGGATGAGAAGGGACTTCCAGCTAAGTGGCCTGATGTTCGGAGTCGGTGGTGCATGCGTCACATGGGTGCAAATTTCTACAAGCAATTCAAGAACAAGCATCTTATGGAGCTCTTTAAGAGGCTCTGTGCACAGAACCAAGAGAAGAAATTTAATGAGTTGTGGGACAAGTTGGATGAGTTGACAACGAAGCAAACAGATGAGCAATCTCGCAGACCACAAGTTGAAGGTGACGAGCCTCCCATACCTCTTGGTGCATTACATGATGACCCACCAACAATGAGAAGGAGGTCAGGGTCGTCCATCAGAAATTTCACTCAGTGGATTGAGAATGAGCCTAAGGAGAAGTGGTCTCTATTGTTCGACACCGATGGATCTCGGTATGGCATAATGACAACCAATTTGGCAGAGGTGTACAACTGGGTAATGCGAGGAGTTCGGGTACTTCCATTGGTTGCTATTGTTGAATTCATCCTTCACGGCACGCAAGCCTACTTTAGGGATCGATACAAGAAAATTGGTCCGTCCATGGCCGATAACAACATAGTGTTTGGCAACGTAGTGACAAAGTACATGGAAGATAAAATCAAAAAGGCACGGAGACATAGAGTTGTTGCGCAAGGCACACAAGTGCATCGGTATGAAATAATGTGTGTTGATAGGAGCAGGCGTGGTATCTATCGCAAGCAAGCCGTGCAGGAATGTGTCTTGAAGGCGGATGGTGGATGTACCTGCAGTTGTATGAAGCCGAAGCTTCATCACCTTCCTTGCTCACACGTTCTTGCTGCTGCCGGTGATTGTGGCATATCTCCCAATGTGTACGTCTCAAATTATTTCAGGAAAGAAGCAATCTTTCATACATGGAGTGAGGAGATATATGGGTTCGGGATCTCAGGATCTTACACAACACTGAGTGCCCAAGTTTTTTATATTCCAGATCCATCTAAGTTAAGGGTGAAAAAGGGTCGACGCCAAACTAGACGCATCAGAAATGATATGGATGAGTCAGAAGCAGGTGGGAGGACTTTACGCTGCAGCAAGTGTGATCTGCGCGGCCATACTTACAAGAAATGCCCGAAGAATGCAGAAGTTCCAAGCGGCGCAGATGCTAGTCCATCTGGACAGGCAAGTGATGGTAGGCGACCACCTGGTGAAGGAACAACAAGCAGGCGCGCAAGGCCAAGGCGTCGTCGCGCAGCAGGCGATTCCATGGTGTAACAATGCTTTCGATTTAGGAAATAAAATGCTGTTGTGATGTAATGAGTGTTCGGACTAAATACTTCTATCGTGTAATTTCAATTCAATGTTGTTGTAATGAGTACCTCCGACTATTGTTGTACTAGTAGTATTGCGAACTATTCGGTGTTGTATCATAATGTTATCGTGATGAGTGTTCGGACTAAACACTTTTGTTTGTTTGTACTCTTGTTTAATATGTGTTAGTAATTCGCTTATGAACATTTATTACTTATGTTGAACTAATTATTTATATGTTTCTGATCAACCTATTTGATGCAGGTATGGCGTACGACACACCGGCGCTGTTGAACCGTGGGATTGACAGGAATCACCGCTCGTTCCTGTCAGCAGTCGAGGGTGCACAGCTCGGCACCTTCCGTCCACGCACGTCGCGCGAGTGGTTGCGTGTCGACCCCCGTCACGTTCCTTGGTACGCGTATGTTCACATTTCAGCTCAACTTTGCTTTGTGTTGTACTTATGTTTGAAGTTTGCTCTATACAGGTTGCGTGCGGCAGGCCTTCTACCACTTTGTAGGCTTGTTGAGGCGGCGGCGGACGACCGCGACCCAGCGAAGCGGTGGGATGCAGACCGGTCACTCCTTGCCGCTCTGGTAGACCGCTGGAGACCTGAGACCCACACGTTCCACCTTCCCTGTGGGGAGATGGCTCCGACACTGCAGGACGTGTCGTACCTGCTCGGGCTACCGCTGGCGGGAGCACCAGTTGGTCCCGTGGACGGTGTTTTTGGGTGGAAGGAGGATATCACTGCGCGCTTCGAGCAGGTGATGCGCCTTCCACACCTAGGACCGGCCAACACCCTTCCTCCGTACTCTACAGTCGGGCCTAGCAAGGCTTGGTTGCTCCAGTTCACTGTAAGTAAATAAGTTGTTATTATCATACATGCTTATTTGCGACCGGATGAGTGTTTTGTACTAACATTTCAATCTTAATTGTAGGCGGACCTTCTGCACCCTGACGCTGATGATTACTCGGTCCGACGCTCCCTTGAGGCGTACCTGTTGTGGTTGTTCGGGTGGGTGATGTTCACTAGCACCCACGGGCACGCTGTGGACTTCCGGCTGGTCCACTACGCACGGTCCATCGCGGATGCTCAGCCACAGGACGTGCCGCAGTGGAGCTGGGGTTCTGCCGTGCTAGCAGCCACGTACCGTGCCCTCTGTGAGGCGTGCACGAAGACTGACGCGGGAGCGATCATCGCTGGCTGCCCTATGTTGCTTCAGCTTTGGGCAGCCGAGAGGTTTGCCATAGGGCGACCAGTGGTGGACAGCGCACCCTACGGGGTTGGTCGCAGCGCGCAGTGGCCAGAGGACGGTCCCACGATGGGGACTTACTGGTGTCGACGTGGGGTTAGTGCAACTTCGCTGCGTTATAAGTTTATCAGTCGTCTTCTTTTTTTTTTCTTCACATAACATGTCTAATTCCGATCATGTTTATTGCAGCGTCGTTACGCTCACGTCCAGGTGAGACGTGGTTACCCGGACTTCGTGTTCGAGTTTGACCGTCTCCAGCCGAGCGACGTCATCTGGGAGCCGTACACAGAAGAGGCCGTCGCTGCGAGAGCACCGCTAGGACTTTCGTCCTTGTGCACACGCGACCAGGCTTACTGGCTCACCATCCTGCCGATGGTGTTCGACATTTTCGTTGAGCCTCACTGCCCGCAGCGTGTGATGAGACAGTTCAGACTTAGGCAGGTGTTTCCGGGCAACGTGCAGCCGACCGTCCTCCCTGCCGACCACTCGTGAGTTCGGATTGGTCATTTCTAAATTTTTATGATAATTACATCATCGAGCCATATAATTTACCTCTCTTCACAGGTTGACTCGACGGGGACAGCTAGCAGGCGCACTTTGGGCTCCACGTGTACAGCAGTACGTTGACGACTGGGTGTTAGCTACAGAGGAGGTGATCAACGAGCTCTTCCCACACACGGAGGAGAACTACCGTGACTACCTTCGGTGGTACCTTCCTCGCACTCGTGCGCGTGTGACCTTCACTCCAGACGCCCCAGAGCCGCACGTTGCCGCTGTCACGGACGCGTATCCCACGCACCGTGACCGAGACTACTTCGTGGCGGTACGTCCAATTTGTATTACTTCCAACAATTATTTCATTTATCTTGCATAATATAGGACAACTACTGAATTTTTTATTTCCATCTTGCATAGGCTGATGCCGCACGGGATATCAGTGCCGATATCACCGCAGTCCAGGTGAGGTTGAACAGAGGTTTGCACTTGACTGACGTTGAGCAGAGGGTGACCTTCGACCGGATGCAGGAGAAGATGCGTGCGGTCATGCGCGTCTTCTCCTGTCGCAGCGCCGTGGACGTCGTACCTCCAGCTGGTCCGGTACAACCACGGCCTCGCGCGCCTACCGTCGGAGCAGGACCTCGTTTGCCTTCGAGCGCCCCTAGCTTCGGAGCAGTGCGACCTACAGCACCGGTTTCGCACGGTACAGTTCAGCCCAGATATTAGTTCATTTTTGTTTCAGCTTTTGCACGAATATGTCACCATGTTTTAACTGCACGTTTCCTCATCGCAGGACCTCGTCTGCCTTCGAGCGCGTTCGCAGGCACGACCGGCGCTTCCGCCAGCTCCGCAGGGGCGTTCGCCACCTCTTCGGGCGCGTTCGCCAGCTCTTCCTCTCACGGAGCGTCGATCCCTCGCCCACACGGTACTTTACTTTTTATTACTACTGTTAAATACTTGTACGAAACTGATGGTCCTTGTCCAGCAGGATATGCAGCCGGGATCTTCGGTACTGGGGCCTCTTCGTCTCACGCCGGTAGGACTGGTCCTACTAGCCAGTTCTACGACGACGACTTGCACGGTGCAGACCACCAGGATGTACTAGGCTCCTCTCAGCTTGGAGGAGCTCCAGAGGCGCACACTCAGGAGCAGCCAGAGGTCACACCTGTACAGGCAGGACGGGTTGGCCGTGCCGTACCCCCGGACCGACTCACGTACTCCCAGGGGCACATTAGGGCGCAGGGTAGGAGGGACAGGGGTAAGAGGCCTCGTCAGTAGTGTTCTACCTCTTCAGTCCTTATGTGACCGTTTCTTTTGGCTTACAAACTTGTAAAGCAGTACTACTTTTGCTATTACTACTGCAGTACTACTTGTGTTTGTCTCGTCTACGTAGTTCTTTTCATTCATATGGTGCTTGAACAACTTATGCTCACAGCAACACACTTTCGGCGCTTCACGGTAGTGCCATATCCAGTAGCGCGCACAGTCCACAACAGCACACATGAAAAGCGGCAGCTCGAGTTATCGCTATCAACTTTCGGCGCTGCCTGTTGACATAAAGTGAATCACGCCCACACGTGATCGTCTTGTCACATCTAATGAATAATGTATCTCATTGAGTTCACATATATTGCAGTGAAAACGACGCTATATAATTGACAATCTGAAGGCAACCTCTTCATATCTTCTTTCCCACTAGCACACCACACACGAAAATGGAAGCCTATTCATTGGTAATACGTAATCTAGATTTGAGATTATGTATAACATTCTTCACTACAATTTTACATTTTGGCAGCAAACCAAATATGATCAAATGCAATTTTACCTTACTAAATATTTGGTAGTGCCAAAACTTGCTTATATTTTGGCACTAACAAAATATTTGTACGGTAACAATCCAAATATGCCCTAAAAATAATAAAATTGTATTTTACCAGTCTTGGATATTTTAATCTTGTATAGTTTTCAACATAAAAATGATAACTATTGATATTTATACAAAAATATAGAGCACAGTACAAAATCGCCCTAGCGGAGGGCGGCAAGGGGGCCGCCTGCAAAATTCCATGCCCCCCTCGCCGCCCATTTGCAGGCGGCCCCCCGCACAGTACAAAATCGCCCTAGCGGAGGGCGGCAAGGGGGCCGCCTGCAAAATTCCATGCCCCCCCTCGCCGCCCATTTGCAGGCGGCTCCCCGCACAGTACAAAATCGCCCTCGCGGAGGGCGGCAAGGGGGCCGCCTGCAAATTTCGTTGACGGCCGTCGCCCGAGAGCGAACGGCCGTCTGCCACGTCATTTTCGCCGCCCTCTGGGAGGGCGATTTTTAAAAATCGCCTTCCCAGAGGGCGGTAGGCGACTACTTCCGTCAATTTTCAAAATGGAAAATTATTTTTGTAAAACTTTTAATAAAAAAAATTATAAATAAAAAAAATTCCTATATATCGACGTCGGTCCATGCTAAGGCCCGTGTTATGCTGGCCAGCCCATAATAATTGGGCCCATCATAGGTGCTAAACTTTTCACACTTCACCCCTTCCTTTGCCGATTTGCCTGAATTTTTTTTCACTTTTACTCCTAGCTTGACAAATGACCCAAAAAGCTAAACACGATTAGCACATTTCAACCGCAGAAACTAATTTAGCATGAACGCAAACAACACATTAATACTTGAGCATTAATTACACTTATCATTGCATTTATTTATTTATTCCGGATAAACATCGCTAGAAATGGCTCATCACATTATTTACACTTATCAACTTATCATCTTTCCACAGGTTCCCTTGCAAACCTCCAGAGTCGGATAACAATAATAGTTGAGGATACAGCACCAGCAGCCATTGCAGTTGTCCGTTGATAATGCTTTTGTGCATGGTAGCTCTGGTGGCAAGTTAATCTTCTCTCTAAACATCTCATCCATGTCATGGCCTATTTGTGAAAAAAAATTCAAAAAGAAGATATGGACTGTACGTGTATGTTAAAAAACTATGAATTTTTTTTAAAAAAGATATGGACGTGAAAACACTTACATTGAGCATGGATAGCAAAGCATCCAAGAAGAAGCAGCACTAGTACTGCATAGACATGTCCATTCGCGCACTTCACCATGCTTGCTTGCTCTAATTGGATATATGTAATTTGATCTGATTACTGTGTACTTGCTTAGTTATATATATATAGAGAGAGAGAAGGGGAATGATAGGTGGATAAGGAGCTAGAATTGTTACTAGTAATCTCCATTATATATATATTCTTGCTTGAGTGGTGGTGGTGGTGGGGGGGGGGGGATAAGATAGCTAAAATAGTTAGCAGTAATTTTAACTTCATCTATTTCATATTATAAGACATTTTGAGTTTTAAATAGATTCATCCATAGATTCATGTATTTGTTTTACACATGTGTCTAAATTCATATGGATGGTAGTGAATCTAGACGAATTAGGGATGGAGAAATCTAAACACCTTATAATGTGGAACTAGGGAGTATATATCTATCCAAGAGTACATACATATCTAGTGAAAATGAGAGCATATCCGATAAAAATACACCAACTATTGTAAATTTGGAAATTCCTGTGTTGCCCACTTTCCATCTCGGGCAATCGCGAGCATGAGCAAACAGAAACAGGCAGGAAGAAAACGTACATGAAAACTTGAAAGATAAAGAGAGAAGAAATAAAATCTATAAAATTCTATATATTTTCTTATGGAACATATTACAAACGCAAACACTACCAAATATACACACACTCTTGTCGCCGCCGCCCCTGGTACGCCGTTGATGCAAACCTCCATTGATGCCATCTTCGTCCGTTTCAGGTGAGCCGACGTCACGCGCCACTTGTTAGCCCACTCTTAACCATCGTCATTCGTCGTTTAGTCGGAGCTAGCCAATCAGACACTTCGCTAGGATCGGCTTCCACTTCGCCAGATTCATAGGCCTCCACCTCCTTTGTTGTCTTATATTTTTATTGGCACCTTTTCTGCTACTGCAGAGTTTAACTGAGCTAGTACGCTTTATACACAGAATGCTTTGTCACATACTCGTATTTGATTTTTTTTTGTCAGGAGAGGGAAAGTTAAAAAAAAGCTGGTACCTGAATCTTCATCAAATTATACGCGGAAGAAAAACAATTCCTTTCTCGGTCGTTTTCAAGATGAGCTCGGGGGAACAAATAAAAATTAAAAACCATGGAAACTCAAATTTGAAAATTGAGGGTAACTTTTAATTCCGCTAAAAGTTTTGGGTATACCAACCATTCACTCTTCTTTGATTGGCTTAGTTCCTATGTTTCGATCCTACAAGTACTATTATTTTTAAGGGCCAATTCACTTTGATGAAAAAAAAAAACCTTACCAAATTTTTGGCATAGTTACCAAAATTTTGGTAACTTGTCAAAATTTTAGCAGGATTTCTTATATAGTTACCAAAATTTGGCAACAAACTAAATTTAGTCATTTTTTTGGTAACTTTACCAAAACTTGGTAAGGTTAAAAATAACATCAAAGTGAATAGGCCCTAAATATATGACATTACTGATTTTTCGCATAGGGCTTGACCTTTTGTCTCGTTAAAGAAAGATCTATATAAGTATAATTTATTTTGTGCGTGTCATCCTTTCTAACCGAAACAACCATGATAAATTAAAATAGAAATCGGCCTCAAGTAAATCAAGGCACTTTCAATCGGCCGGCCATAACTAAAAAAGAATAATAACTCGCACTACATATAAACTTTCAAAACATCCATGGCATGCATCCGTTGATCGCATCAGCATTTTTTATTCCCAGAACAAACAGAGCACACGATACTTAAAAACTAACCAAAGCCTTATTTCTTTTTATTCGAGATTGATATACATATATATTGATAAGGTTAATTATCATGCAAACGATGCATCAAATTAATCGATCGATGTGATGTGATGTGATCACGGTGGCGATGGCAGCGGGCAGTTGGCCTGGCACTCCTCGAGAGTCGGGTAGCATCCATCGCCGACCTCGCAACACCAGCAGTCCTTGCAGCCGATCGGCGGCACAAGTGAGTGCTCTGCACATAGTGGCCCTGCTGGTATGTTGATCTTCTTCTCTCTCAGCATCTCACCATTGCTCCGGCCTATTACATATTAATAATTGATTAATTACAATGTCAAAAACATCGTTAAATCATTTACATTATGTACAGACACAGTCAAACAGATGTATGATCCGACGGTGAAAACGATGGTTACATATTATAGAGAACTTGCTCAAAGAATGTAGGAGAAAGAAAACTTATGTGCATATGAGTTTTCACTCAATCCCTTCTATGTTCTTCAATTTACCTTATACCCTACATGTCATTGTGTCTTTATTTTAATCTCTTCTGTATCTGTCTATTATGTAAGTTGATCATGAGTGCACGATCGATTAAAGGCATCAATAATTCCGGTCAGTAGTCTAGTCTATCTTGCATAAGATCAGGGTGTTGATGATCTAGGCTAAGAGATCCTTTTCGAATAATTACTTAAATTCGAAAGAAACAAACAAAGTCATTTAATTAACAATGTCGAAATTAACTAAGGCACTTACATTGCACTGCAGGAATTAAGAGCAGCGTATCCGATGATCAGCAGTAGCAGAAACACCAACCGAGCATCGACGTGCTGCATCGTCGTCTTCATCTCAGTTCGTGCTCCGAATTTTGCAGGGCTCGATGATCTTTTAGAAAGAATTAATATGTATAATCTGCAGGCTCGGTTGCATTTATATAGAGGACTCGTAAATAGTGGTAATTATGGAAATTGAAGCTGGCTATATATTAATAGAAAATTGTAGCCCGAAAATTCAACATCCGTATTTTATGTAGGATCGAAACACAAAAATTAAACCAACCAGAGGGGGGTGAATGGTTGATATATCCAAAAACCGAAAACTTTTAGTGGAAATAAAAGTTACCCTCAAATTCGATGGAGATCAGTCTGACCAGGATTGATCTGCCGGTCTGACCGAAGCGTAGCCGCCGGTCTGACCGCCTTGCCCTAGCCGGTCTGACCGCCGGTGCGTCGCCGGTTAGACCGTCGAAACCCGGTGAAACACAAATCGAAAAACTCTTAAAGTAGATGACGACTTTATTACTTCTCTATGTGTTTACAAAGTGCACCAACAACACTCCTTACAAAAATTTCGACTAAACTCGAAACCCTAACTAAACTAGCAACTCAATTGCTCTCAAAAGCGATACGGGGAAGCCTCACGCTCCCCTCTATTTATACATGAGGTAGGCAGCCTAAAGCCACGAACCAAACTCATACTAAGAGTTCTAAACACCTTAGGAAACCCTCTAGTACAAGACACAAACTTTACATAACCAATCGTACCAAATTTGGACTCCTTCCAAATTCGACTCCGTATCCCATACCTCCATCGTATGCCATATGGAATCTCCATCAACCACGTGCATCAACTCTAGCCTTAGTATCCCGCATGATATCTGACCACCACGGACATCGTCTTACCACCAAGCCGACTCCCGGTCCATCACCGCAAATACTCTCTTGAGGCATCGAGTCACCTACACATGAAACAAACAAAGAAACCATATTCCGAGACCAAGCTATCCCCAACTTGACTCATTAGTAGCAAACAACAGCATTACATACGTATAGTATCCATCTAGAATCCATAACCATGAAACAATCACGGATATCCAAAGAAACAACCCGAAACCGAAACCGACACAGTGTCGGCCGGTCAGACCGCGGGCCGGCCGGTCCGACCACTCGATCTCCGCCGGTCAGACCGGCATACACCGCCCGGTCGGACCGGTCACATGAAATAACAGTGAATCCGATCATCACCTGAAAATTGATTATCTCCAAAATCACTTCGACGATAATCTCCAAATATCAAAACCAATAATCACAGATGCCAATTGTTCATCACAGAATAAGAACCAAAACACACTTTGATCTTACAATCTCCCCTTGATGAACACATTGGCATGCAAACCTCATCAAAATTGTTTTGGTGTTTGGAAAAATAAAAGCAAAAGCGGTAAAAAGCACACTTCGTACCAATGTACACATCGTGCTCAAAAATCCAAAAAAAAAAACTTCTCCCCCTTTTTAAAAGAAAGAAATTCCCAGTTGAACAAAAAACATGCTCTCCAAAAAATCCAAAAAATTTTTCATATTCCTTCTCCCCCTTTTGACAATGATTTCATCAAGCATAGGAATTATGTTTATTAGTGTATAAGAGCTTAGCATACATATAGCATATCAAGTCATGTGTTGCAATAAAAAGAAGATGAACCCATCTATAACATAACAAGCATGCATTAAAGTATAACCATGAACCAAAGATTTTACAATTAAGCTTGAATCAACAATAAAAAATTCATGATTTCATACGATTTATAATGCAACATCTTAACAAGCACATAGGTTGAAGAATAAACACTAAACACATATACCTATTGCATTTATCACTCTTTCTCAAATAACCTTTAGCACAAAATAACCAAGAGAATTTTTTTTCAACTTTTTCTTTTTCTTGAGCCTTTTTGCTATATTTTTCTCTTTTATTCCGGGTACATCCCTGTCGTCAAGACTGTTTCCAGGGATTCAACACCCATTATTTTGCTCACATCGAATACATCCTTGTCGTCAAGACTGTTTCCAAGGATTCGGTATTCATTTTTTTCATATTTTTTATTCTCTTTTTCACAATGAGCAATTAAAGCTATTTGAGGAATAACAATTCAATAAAGCATATATATAAAGCATTTATAGATCAAACCATATGCTAGCATCAACATTGCATATTTTCTTAATTCAAGTGAAAGAATTTAAGTGTCATACATCATCTCCCTTAAAAGCAAAATCTAAATCTCATGAAAAGACTAGAATACACACAAACTATGCTAGAGACAAATAAACCTTCAAAGTATTGCTAGCATGCACAAGAAAATACCATATGTATAGAACAAAGCTCTCTTTTCTCAAATTTTCTCATTGTCATATTTTTGCTTGATAAAACCATGAGGTACAAACTCCCCCTCAAAACATGCCAAAAGGATTCACGAATAAGCACTAACTCCCCCTCAAAATAACCTCCAATTCTCCCCGAACAAAAATCAAGAAGAAATCAAAGATTTTGAAAAAAAAAACATCCAATTGCCAATGATATCACCAAAGTTCTCATGAATTGACATGCATCTAATAGTATTAACCAAAATTACAACCTCAAATACTAGCATACGAAAAAGCTAATAAACAAGAGAGTAGACCAAAAATTTGTTAATCCAAAAGTAAATTGATGTCACCTTGAAAAGCAATCGTCATCTCAAAATTGAACACTCATGAGGAGTATGCCGCCAAAATACCTACGAACGAGAAGATGTCGAGGCCTCCGTGTTGGGGTTAGAAATAAAAAATTTTGGAATCCAACACTGAGTCACACGACCTGTAGAACCAGTAGGTACAAATGCACTGACAAAATCAGAATCAGACTCACCTAAAAAATTACCTTTTCGCTTCACAAAAGTCCGATTTGAATTTCGCATAAAATTGCCCCGAGGCCGGTCTGACCGTCGTTGTACCTGCGGTGTGACCGGGCCTGGCAACCGGTCTGACCGCCGGTTCACTTGCGGTCTGACCGCTGGCCGATCTGACCGACTGGTCAGTGTCGGTCTAACCGTAGTCCTCGAATTAAAACCCGATTTTTGCCACGTCGTTTTGCAAAAGCAATCTCTTTCCTTTTTATGTTTATGAGCAAGTCTAAAACAAAAACCAACCAAATGTCCATCTTTTCCACAAAAAGAACAAGTATACTTTTCACGACAAGTTTGTGAAGTAGATGGTTTTGAAATTGATGGTTTTGCAACAACAGAAGGTTTTGCATCCACAACATTTGATCTCGAAGAAGATGCATTCAAAGAAGACATGATGCAGCAGATTTAAACACAGTGTTCTTAGACTCAGTTTCAATCAAAATTTCACCTCTCCTCGCAACACCCAAAACAGTAGGAGGATGTCTAGTATTATGAGCATAAGAATCAAAACCTAAACCACGATTGTGTGTGCTAACCTTAGATTGATCAAGAATCATGTTGAGGTTCTTTTTACCATCAGAAAATTTTTGCAAAGAACTTTTCAAATAAGAAACCTCCTGAGTAAGCATAGCATAATTTTTGCAAGCATCCAAAAGACATTTTTGTTTTCTACAAGTTGAGCAAGAAAACACCTCATCTTGTTTAACAATCTCTTCCATGTGTTTAACACGCTCTAAAGCATCTTTCAACTTTAATTCATTCAAAACACACTTTGAACAATCTTGAGAAATCAAAGCACCATTGTTTTGTTTTGCCTTATTTGCACACGAAGCATTGACCAAAGAACTTGCACAAAAAGCAACTTTGTATTTTTTTCAAAACGTTCTTTGTCAAAATCAACTCATCAACAACACGAGCACGTAAAGCAATTCCAAGAGCAAAAGAAGACTCCAACTTTTTAGATTTTTCAATCTCAAATTCCAATTTCTTGCAATTAACAGAATTGACATCTCGCAAAACATTAATTTCAGAAAATAAAACTTCACAAGATTGACAATTATCATCATTAGGAATAAAAGATTTTAATCTAGCAATTTCAGCATTAAGAATCTCAATAGTATGATCCTTCTCATCAAGCACAATAGAACATATTTGAAGTTTCTTAGCAAATTTGTAAGCAGCATATTCTAATTGATCATAACTAAGCTTTTCTTCATTATCATCATCAGGTTTATCAACATCAGAACTTGCATTACGAGCAATAAAAGCTAGATCAACAACTTGCTTACCTTTGCTCTCATCTTCATCTTCCGATTCATCAAAAGCTTTTATGATTTCTTGGATTAACCACTGCATACAATGCTTCTTCTTCTCCTTCTCCTTCATGTTCTTCTTCTTATTCACGTCATCATCTTTGACTCTACCATCATCTTCCTTCTTGCCTCTCCCAAGCTTAGGACAATGCGAGCGAAGATGATCAAGTGCACCACACTCAAAACAACGATTCGGTTCTCCTCTTTTCTTGTTCCTAACATTTTTCATAGCTCGAGAAAATTTGTTAGATAACAAAACCAAGTCCTCCTCCTCGAACTGTTCGAGTTGATCATCGGATATGGCATTAAATAAAGTAAGAACAGAAAACTTCGATGAAGAAGCACCAACATCCAAAGAAGTCGAAGAAGAAATCAAAGCATGACTTAGAATCAACTTTACGAGCAAGAATATTCATCTCATGAGTTTTCAATTTTGTGTAAAGCGAATCCAAAGTCAAAGTAGACATATCAACTGACTACTGAATAGATGTAACTTTCATCTCCCAAATAGACATGTCAAGACCATTCAAAAAGTGGCGAGAAATCTCAGATTGTGGATAATTAGCATCATAAGAAGAATCAACAGATCTAAGATCACTCAAAATTTTATTAAACCGAGAAAGATAGTCATCCAAAGCTTCTCCTGATTTCATCTCAAATTTAATATACTCCTTTTTGAAAAGATCACGACGAAGTTCTTTAATATTATTTGTTCCTTGATGAAAATTACTCAAAGCAGTCCAAATCTCATGAGCAGTTTGAAGATGAGCAACACGATCATAATCCGAACGAGAAATCTCACTCAAAAGAATATTGCGAGCTTTGCAATTTAGTTCAAACTCAGTTTTTGCAGCAACAGTATAAATAACTTCAGGAATCACATAAGGATGAGAAACTTTTCTCCAAATATCATAATTCTCAGCCATAATGTAAGATTGCATCCTACTACACCAATGAGAAAAATCCGTTCCATCGAAAACATGAGGCTTAGTTGTAAACTTATTAGAAGCAGCCATGGCAAAAACTCAAGATCGGTAAAGATAAAAAAAGAGCAAACGTGGCTTTGATACCACTTGTAGGATCGAAACACAAGAACTAAGCCAACCAGAGGGGGGGGTGAATGGTTGATGTACCCAAAAACCGAAAACTTTTAGAGGAAATAAAAGTTACCCTCAAATTCGATGGAGATCAGTCTAACCAAGATAGATCTGCCGGTCTGATCGAAGCGTAGCCGCCGATCTGACCGGTGTTGATCTTCCGGTTGGACTGCCCTGGAATCCCTGCCGCGCCTGATGTTGCCGCCGGTCTGACCGCCTTGCCCTAGCCGGTCTGACCGCCGGTGCGTCGCCGGTTAGACCGTCGAAACCCGGTGAAACACAAATCGAAGAACTCTTAAAGTAGATGACGACTTTATTACTTCTCTCTGTGTTTACAAAGTGCACCAACAGCACTCGTTATAAAAATTTCGACTAAACTCGAAACCCTAACTAAACTAGCAACTCAATTGCTCTCAAAAGCGATATGGGGAAGCCTCACGCTCCCCCTCTATTTATACATGAGGTAGGCAGCCTAAAGCCACGAACCAAACTCATACTAAGAGTCCTAAACACCTTAGGAAACCCTCTAGTACAAGACACAAACTTTACATAACCAATCGTACCAAATTTGGACTCCTTCCAAATTCGACTCCGTATCCCATACGCACACAATACCTCCATCGTATGCCATATGGAATCTCCATCAACCACGTGCATCAACTCTAGCCTTAGTATCCCGCATGATATCTGACCACCACGGACATCCTCTTACCACCAAGCCGACTCTCGGTCCATCACCGCAAATACTCTCTTGAGGCATCGAGTCACCTACACATGAAACAAACAAAGAAACCATATTCCGAGACCAAACTATCCCCAACTTGACTCATTAGTAGCAAACAACAGCATTACATACGTATAATATCCATCTAGAAGCCATAACCATGAAACAATCACGGATATCCAAAGAAACAACCCGAAACCGAAACCGACACAGCGTCGGCCGGTCAGACCGCGGGCCGGCCGGTCCGACCGCTCGATCACCGCCGGTCTGACCGGCATACACCGCCCGGTCGGACCGGTCACATGAAATAACAGTGAATCCGATCATCACCTGAAAATTGATTATCTCCAAAGCCACTTCGACGATAATCTCCAAATATCAAAACCAATAATCACAGATGCCAATTGTTCATCACAGAATAAGAACCAAAACACACTTTGATCTTACATTTTAGTGTTGATTGCAGAGAATTGATGCCGTTTATTAAGTAGCTAGGCTGAGATATAATGCTGCCCGTTGCCTCTTCTGGGCATATTTCTTTCTATTTTCTGAACTGACAAGTTCCATATATACTGTCGAAACTAGATTTCGGCAATAATAAAAGGGGGTGGCTATCAAGCTGGAAGAGTGTATGGGTTTGGAGACAAAGGATTTTATACAGGTTCAGGCCTTCTTATTGAAGAAGTAATACCCTACTCCTGTCCGGGGATGAATCCGCCGAGTGTGTTATTGATTGTATGATTTGGGAAAATCAACATATGCCCCTAGAGGCGCCCGGATCCCCCTTATATATGGGAAGGAGTCCGGATTACAAAAGATAATCTATATCCCTAACGGAATACGAAGAGACAGGTAAAATACAGTCGTAACCGACTAAGTTTCAGGGTGTTTCCTTGATACACAAGTTAAGAAACAAACCCGAGATACAGATAAGGTATTCTATCTACATTAGGTATCCGGTACCCAATCCAAATACCGTCGCCGTGTAGATATGGGATACCCATAATCTCCACATATACTAAGATCGATCAGATCATATCTTGATAGCAATGGCCATAGTATGTAAGTAGGCGTCATGGGACTTATGGCTGCAGTGAATCCAAGACAGAACAGTTAGTCCATGTCTATCTACAAATCTAATTATTGGGTCCTAATTATTGGGTTGTTGGCCCCTGGTGTCAAGGACGTGTTCATACAAATTAAAGTTAGTCCATGCCTATCTACAAATCTATTTATTACTCCCTCCGTATTTTAATGTATGACGCCGTTGATTTTTTAATTAACGTTTGACCATTCGTCTTATTCAAAAATTTTTGTGTAAATATAAAAATATTTATATCATGCTTAAAGAACATTTGATGATAAATCAAGTCACGATAAAATAAATGATAATAACATAAATTTTTTAAATAAGACGAATGGTCAAACGTTGATTAAAAAGTCAATGGCGTCATACATTAAAATACGGAGGGAGTATTATTTTTTTAGAAACAAATCTATTTATTATGGAGATACTAGCCGAGTGACCATTCGTTGCATAGCTTAATTAACCTACGTTCTTTTGTAAATTACAGTATGAACACACTTTCATGAACACTCGAGCAATAGTACCATATGTAAGCTAAGTGAAAACCCTATCTATATAAGCTAGCTATATATCCTTATATACTTCCTCGGTCTCAAAATATGGTTCAGTCTTATACTAGTATATTTTGGGACGGAGGTAGTATAGTTAAAAAAAAACTCAACACTTGATGAAGTGCGCCACCCATAGGAGTAACATAGCTATTGATCTTAGTACACGTGTAGTTGAAAATTGTAAGTTGGCATTAATACATTAGCTTCGCATGCACGTAGTAAGCGACTATGTGGTCCACACATCATCCTATCTATTACTCTCTCCAGTCTGATAATACTTGTCGCTTTAGATAATGTTGAGGTCAAACTTTACAATATTTGATTATAAATTATTTTAAAAATATTTGTCTTTTAAATACGGTGATTACACGTATAGATCTCTACTAGTTAAAAAAGGGTTAATTGGATCCATACCATTAAAAATATGCTAGTTTTGAAATATGCCACTAATATTCAAGTATTTGGATTATAATTTTACACATATTTGAGATATGCCATTATTTACCCTTTGAATGCATTTTAAACAATTTTTGGACTAAATTGCTCTTCTTCTTCCCCCTATTCAGCGATGGCTCGACGGCAGTGGCCAGAAGCCGTCGACGATGGACATGGCTGTCAGCGACAACCTACAACCACAGTCACTCGAGCAGGGAACGCGAGAGAGATTGAACACAAGAACACAATGAACTCAGGTGTTTTGGCTCTGCGTAGAAACGTTGCAGCATGTCAAGCACTTGACTGAAAAACAGAACAAGCTAAAAAACTGGGGAGAGGAAACTAACTAGTAACAGAAACAAGCAAAGAACAACAAACGAGCGAGCACAAGTTTACAGCTAACAATGGCCGCAGTCGCCGCCTCCTCCCTCTCCGGCGCTCTTCGTCGCCGCGGAGGAATCTCGCTAGCTGACCAATAGCTGTCAATATTCGTCGATCCTCTGGCCAAGCAGCAGCATGTCTGCTCTCCCATCACCAACCTACTGCTCCAGGCCCACCTTCCCATCGCCCATCCGTCCCATCATCATGCCTCAGCTATGGAGCAAGCGCGGCGATGCTAGCAAGGGCGTCGGCGGAGCAAGCGGCTGCAGCTTAAGCAGATTCGGTTAGGGACGGTGGGTCCGGTGCCAGCGACGCGGCGTGGAGGCAGGAGGGCGGTGGACACGCCGTTGGGTGGCTGGCTCGATAGGCTCATCCTGCCGGAGTTCGGCAAGCTTCCGGCACGTACATCGCTCGATCGGAGTTCATCTCTTCAGTGAGTGGAGCTCGCCGCTGCAGTGGGTGGGCTAGCTTGGGTGTTGGTCGTCGCCGGCAAGCTGTCGATCCTCCACGCGGCCATGCCGGCTTTTCTTTTTCTTTCCTTTTCTCTCCACGGCGGCGACGGGATTCGGGTAGAAAGGGGAGAGGACGAGGGAGAGACATCAGGAAGATGAGGAGAGAGAGAGGGTAGAAGATGAGGGTAATTTTGTTCCAATACATGTAAAATACGTATGATAGTGGCACCATTAAGATTATAAATATGTAACACTGATGTATTTTCAATGACATGGATCCTATCTATCTATCTATCTATCTATCTATTTCTATCTATCTATCTATTATATTATATATTATTAAAACAGCTTTGAAATGAGATACCACGTTAGCTGTGGGGGTTAGAAATTCTCATATTAATCGGAGAAAAAAAAAGAAGTCTAAGTAGAAGTACAATTTAAAATAACTTAAATTCGGAATTAAAAATAAGCAATATTGAAAGAAATTTCCATATAAGAACCCAATACGAGATTAATCAAAATTCGAAATAACAATAAAATAAAATCCAAAATTAGAAAAGGAAAGGAGAGTCCATGTAGAAATTCAATTCAAAATTAAATAGCGGAATCAGAATTAAAAATAAGCAATATTGAAATAAGTTTCCATATAAGAACCCAATACGAGATTAATCAAAATTCGAAATAAAAATAAAATAAAATCTAAAATTAGAAAAGGAAAGGAGAGTCCATGTAGAAATACAATTCAAAATTAAATAGCTGAATCGGAATTAAAAATAAGCAATATTGAAATAAGTTTCCATATAAGAACCCAATACGAGATTAATCAAAATTCGAAATAAAAATAAAATAAAATTCAAAATTAGAAAAGGAAAAGAGAGTCTAAGTAGCAATACAATTTATACATAGCTGAAATTCGAAATTAAAAATAAGGAATATTAAAAGAAGAGTCCACATAATAACCCAATACGAGATTAATTAAAATTTGGAATAAAAATAAAAATAAATCCGAAATTAGACAAAGAAAATAAAGAAGAGTTCAAGTGGGAATACAATTTAAAATTAGCTGAAATTCGAAATTAAAAATAAACAATATTTAAAGAAGAATCCATATAAGAACCAAATACGAGATTAATTAAAATTTCGAATAAAAAATAAAATAATATCCAAAATTAGAAAAATTAAAAGAGAGCACAAGTAGTAATACAATTTTGAAACAACTGAAATCGAAAATAAAAAATAAAAACATTAAAAGAACACAATACGGTATTAACTAATTTTTTTTTTAAAAAAATAAATTCTGAAATTAGAAATAAAAATAAGATTTCAATTAGGAATAAAATTTATAAATAACTAAAATTTGTGATAAAAATAAAGACTATTGAAAGAAAAGACCATCTAAAACAAATGACGAGATAAGTTAAGTAACAAGCCTATAAAGGAGTAGAGTTGGTGGCGGTTGATATGATATATAAAAATTGTTAATAAAACACCAAATAGAATCCTAATGACGATTAACAGGAGGGACGTTAGGCAGGCCGTGAAGCAAATAAGTAAGGCGGTTGCCGGGACTTCTAGAAAGTAAAAAACCATTGATAAATCATATTCTATTTCTAAAATCTCAATGACTATAAAAAGGAGAAGCAGCGGGCGGGGTGTATAACAGTATAGTTGCAGAGCCGCCGACGGTTGACGGGACTTTTAGAATCACAATAACAATAAAGAGTAGGCAGCGGACGGCTGTAGAGGGGCATAGTGGCATCATTTGATGGGACTTCTAAAAATTATAAAAAATGAAACTACAAGTCTAATTTTTAAAGTTTCGGAACTTATAAAAAGTAAAAAAAAGCTAAAAAAACAATGATAATCATGTTCGATTTTTAAAATCTCAATGACAATAAAAAAGGGAGGCATCGGGCTAGCCGTAGAAGAGTACAATGGCAAGACAGCTGACGGTTTGGCGGGACTTCTAGAAAGTAAAAATGAACCCAAACAATAATTATGTTTGATTTTTAAAATCTCAATGACAATAAAGAAAGATATAGTGGACGGGCCGTAGAGGAGTATAATGGCAACGTTTGGCAGGACATCTAGAAATTATAAAAACGAAACCCAACGTGACAATAAACTCTAAAAACTATAAAATCCAATTTTTAAAGGTTCCAAAAAGAATGAATAGAATAGTGATAGATCGAGCAAGCAAATAAAGAAGGAGATGACATAAGGGGTAGTAATTGGTGTGACTTTTAAAAACTATATGATTAGAAACACGATGATGATAAGATTTGACCTTTCAAAGTCTTAAGACAATGAGATAGCTATGTAATAAATTTTAAGTAAAACCATAATAAAAAAATGGGAGTAGCTATATTTATGACGTCATATTTTTCAAAAAAAAATAGTCGGCATGTATTAACATTAAAAGTCTCTGAATTACATCTTAAAGTTACATATATAAATTCTAAAATTACATTACATATGTAAGTGGTATAAGCACCGTGTAAATTTGAATAAATATATAATTGCAAACAGAAAAACACAGGTGACTAGTTGGCTAGCGTCGTTGGTTTTAATTGCCAGTGTTCCAGCAGAATCGGTTCGTATTTGCGCTGCTCCTATACAGATCTCACAGAGAATCGAGCGGCTCGAAAATCGACTGTAACCAGGGCAAATATATGACATAAATTTAGCAAAACCGTAAAAAAAATATGATTTTTTTGATGCTAGCCGCGCTAGTTAATTAACCCTTAAAAAATTGGTAGCGGTGGTCTTAAATCCTCACCTTTCTCTTCCTCCGCATCCAGCGCACGCGTCTCCCCCTCTCTCCCCCGTTAAACGCCGCACGCCGCCGCAGCCCCCTCAACCGCCGCCGCATCTCCGCTCCGCTCTCTTCCCCTCCAACGCCGCCGCATCCACGCTCCACGCCACCGCAGCCCCACATCTCCCCTCCGCTCTCTCCCCGGCAGCCGTCGCCCCCACTCACCGTCGTCCCTCGAGGAGCTCGGGTACCGGCAGACCCAGTCGGGTGGCGCCACCCACACGTTCGACACCATCGGGAAGCAGGTGTGGCACGCCGGCGAGGTGACGGCGTTCGTGGAGAAAGGGCGGATGCACGGCGTCGCCGGGGTGAAGAGCAAGGAGCTCCTCCCTCCTCATCTGGGTCACAATCTCCGAGATCGTCATCAGCCCCTCCGGCACCTACATCGTCTTCCGCACCCCGGCGGGCCTCGGCCGCGCCCTCCCCGTCACCGCCTTCCAGCTCAACCCGGCTTCGGAGCCGGAGAAGAAGGACGCCGACGCTACCAACTGATCCAAGAAACTTGGCGTGCGTTTTAGCAGCGGTAAGTAATGAAATCCGATCGCTTTTGGAGGTGCCAGATCCGTGCTGGCGTGGTGAAAAAGATTATAGTTGTTATATGCTTCGAATTTGTGAGCCTATGAGCTCGATCCGATCCCCATCTCTCTCCAGTGTGTCCGTCCATGGATGATATGCTGAAATAAATATCTGTTCTTGTGGATTCCTAATTTCAGTATGTTATTGCTCTGCCAGCTTGATCGATGGCTTGGTGATATAGCAATCTATGCGAATTTCTCGCACCTCTTTTTGTGGATTGTTATAGATTTGATAATTTGGCATATATTGTCATAGGATTCAAAAAAAAAAAAGACCGTGTTTTTTGTTTTACTATTTATTATAGAAGTGGCAGAGAGTACCAACCACCTTTCTTGAATTGAATTGAACGTATTTCAGATTGCTGAATCTTTCAGATTGAATTGCTAAGGGCTTATTCGGAATATAGGATAGGAAAAACGAAGGAATAGGAAAAATATAGGAATATGGTAGGATTGTATGCGTAAAACAGAGGATTGGAAAACATAGGAATTTCTTGTTCTCCGTTCGCAGGATTCTTACAGCAAAGAGGCTAGAGTGGATTCTTTTTTTCCTGTGAAAACATGGGTAGGGAATAGTATTCCTATGGAATTCAAGATAGCAAACCCCGTACCCAGTTCAAAGGAATCATCAATCCTCCATTTTTCCTTTACATTTCCTCCATTCCGAATGAGCCCTAACTGATGCATTGGAGTGACAGTAGAGCAGCAGAGTTTTTCTTGCAAACCGGTTGGCTGATTTTTTGTAAGTCAATGGCTTGGAATTATTTTGCTTCTACATGTTTGCCTGTATCACTGCATGTTATAGGGGATAAGTTTGGATATTTACCTAAACACCTGAGATGTATGTAATGCTGATATCTTAGAGCAATTTTGCTAATAGCATATGGTTTGACAAAATGTTTCTTTGGTTTTATTTTCATGTTAAAATCTGAGTAAGTTTATTTGCCACCAATTTATCTCTTTCTGACTTTCCCTAATGGCCTAATCCCTTCTTCACATGAACAAAAAAGGTAAGAGTATGTTTTCCTGCAGCGTTTTATTGCTTGATTTCTCCACCTCTTTGAAGGCAAAAATGAGATGTTAGCTGAGTGATCTCCTTTTTTTTTTTTTCTCTTTGATTGTTTTAGAGCTCTGTATATCAGAATATCCTTATCTCAGATTAAATCTTTTGTCACTGTTTTGAAAAGTAAGATATCGTGCCAGCATATCTATATTACTACCAAAGGATTTATGCTTACAGTACTGAAAATCTTTGTTCTTATTAGTCATCCAACTGAATATTTTAATCTCTTTGGCCAGAATGCTAGATGTAACCCAGGGAAAATATGTTTAATCCATTATGTATTTACATAAACATTGGCTTCTTTAGGAGTGATTACAATCTGTTCTGTGCATGCTTTCCCCAAGTGCTTGGGCTAGAATTTCTACTTTAATTTGTTGAGAACTGGCTATGTCATTTGTACATGATTCAAACAAATATGTTATCTGGTAAACAATTATTTGAGTCCCTTTGTAGAGTACTCAATTTTAACACCGATACATTCTGTGTTTGTATATCTTAACAATGAATGCATTATTGTAGATTTTAACAATGTTCCTCTGTATTATGTTTGCAGCGCAAGGATTTTCATATCATGATGGTACATGTTCTAATAATTTCTTGGTGCGCATGTAGAATAAAGACCCTGGTATGAGTGAGTTGTCTAGCAGTTAAACAAAACATTGAGAAGCCCATAGTTGGTCGATACCATTCTAAAGGTTTCTTCATTGACAAGCTCGAGTGCCATAGCTGATCTAGATCAGCTTGGTGCCGTCGTCTTAGGCGCAGCAACTCTGTTGTCTCGAGGCACCCCAATTGCGGCCCTGCAATTGTTCAAATCCCTGCATATTTTTCTCAATCTATTCTTTGTCATTCACTTTGTTTATTTTGATCAAAATATGATTTATTTATATGTTGATATGTAATTCAAAACTATTTATCTAGCTGTATAAGTTAGACAATGCAATACGGGTCACTGTTTATTTCTGCATTTTAGGTTGTATTCTACAAGGATAGATAATTGAGTAATTTGAAGCACTTGCAAAAAGAAGAATTCTACCTGAGTCACTGCTGTTATCAGTTAAAGCAAAGGTACGTGTGGGCATTTCAGCCGAGTATTCTGAAGATAAATGGTGACTAATTATATTGCATGGTATAAACAACTGATTGGTCTTTGAACTATCTTAAGAACTTCCAATCATATCTTTTTTTTTTACAAATTATTGTGTATTCAAAATTTCAAATTAGACACCACCGCCACCCACCACCTCCTCCCTCCCCCGCCTAGATGAGTTGACTATTGATTTATTGGTAAGTGAATATGCAGACACCTAAGATAGTGTGAATTGTTCAAATCACCAGCAGCAATGTAATGAATGAAGTCAAATAGCATGTATTTTTTATTTTGGTTATTTTATTTTTTATGCAGATACGAATGCTATGAATTAATACATTACTATAGACTGAATATTTGACCACTTGTTAGTAGATTTGTTGTACAATATAGACAGTTCTTCTAGAAATTTCCAATTCGCTGATTTTAGCAGACATATTTACTTCTACAGGTTGCGCGCTGGTTTGAGAAAACAATCGGTGATGGTGCTTGCATATTAGTTTATGTTACGTCACCTGTGGGTTGTTGATTTATTAGACTGATCTAAGTCACTCTTTTGAAAATGATTGGAGTGTGTTTTAAAGCATCCTACCTGAATTTGTTGTTTACTTCACAAATCACTTGCAATAGTGGATGAATGGAGAGGACATGAATGGAACATAACCCTCTTGCTTTGCCTTTCAACAAGTGTAATCAAGTTATGTTGAGGATGGGGAGCACCTGTAGAAAGCACAAACCTGCTACCCTTTGGGCAAACAAACCCAAGTGCCTTGCCGAGGTGGAGGAAGAGGAGGCAAAGACGGAGGAGGCCCATAAGGAGAACACCATGGTGGGCGGGGCTATCGGTGACCTGTGATGGATATCGGCAAAGGGAAGCAGCAGTGCACAAAAAAAAAAAAAAAAAAACACTTCCTTCCAATAAGGGAAACCTGCAAGCTTATATGCCGTTCTATGCCCTTGTGCTAATTTGGATAGCGGTTCTTAGGGTTTCGAGGAGCTTTAAATTTTCAATGGTTTGAGATGGTTGATAGTTCTTAAAAAGTATTGTGATCGATATAATGCAAGGGCAATATGAAAGGTATACATTGTTTTTGTCATTTATGGCCAGATGATCCAATTTGGTAATGTATACATTTGTTGTCAATTTTGCAACGGTACGAAAACATGAATTTTGTAAGGTTAAGCGTGTAGAGATTGAGTGGTCTCTTTGAATGTGGGGCTATATTAACTTAAAATGGATACGTACTTTTGTCCCGTAGCAAGGCACAGGCACTTAACTAGTAGCCTTAAAAAGTATTGTAACAAAATCATATATTTGTTAATACTTTTATACATATTATAATAAAAAAATAGTAAAAGTTGTTTTTTTTGAGACCATGCTCTTGCCTAAAACGACAAGTATTATCAACCCGGAGGGAGTATAGGGGAACATTTCGGTGCATACATTGTACACAACAACTAACAAATGTCACAAAAAAAATTGCTACACTTACTGCTATTGCAGCTTAAATTTGCATTGCTACAATATAGTTATCCACTACTACAGAAACCTTAATACGTGTCGGATCTGCCGCCGTGATGGTGGGGGATGGCCGGATCGACGAATCAACGACGACAGTGGTGGCGTGTGTTTGTGTTTGTGATTTTGTGATTGAGTTTGGTTGATGGGATGATGTTGATCTCAGTGATGAGATGGAGAGCTGCTCGATTCGACGGCTTGATTCAAGCCAATGTGTCAAGCCAGCTATTTTTCTTTTTTTATTCAACTTCAAAGATGTCGTTTGCTAGGTGCCGGTTGGAAAATTCGGCATCGATGTCCTTTTCTATAGCAACACCTAAACGCTTTGCGGTAATATAGAGTCGCTAACCATCTCAATCTAGCAAAAAGCTAAACCAAGATGGGTTTTGATAGAACGATGGATAACTACCCGTCTTGTGGCAAACAGAAGGTTTACATGACAAACCTATAAAGGATTTCACGCTCTCGCAGCGAAGGTGGACGATTTACGGCGCAAATTGACAAAGATGGACGAACTAAAGTAAAACTATATGAAAAAGTAGAAGTAATATTGGAAAAAAGCGATTCGATTGACCGTAGATTGTGAATACATTGTTTGAACCAGCCTTGTCTCTTACATAGGTGTTGGTCTTACCCTTTATAGGCTCTCCTCCATGTCCAACTCGGGATAGAAACCAATAGAAACTCGAAACATAACCTCTCAAGTAAGGAATTCCGAGACCCAACGAAACAGTCTGTCTCGGATTCTGCCGGTCTGACTGGCCACATGCCGCTAGTCTGATCGGCCCTCAGGCCGCGGTCAGACCGACCCTGCGGAGGAAACCGGCAGATTTTTCAAATTTTGACAATTTTTCCTATTTCGATCCTATATGTCAAATTTGGATGTAAATATAACCCATGCTTGCAACTAAAAAAGAATAATAACTCGCACTATACATACACTTTCAGGACATCCATCGCATCCGTTAATCGCGTCAGCATTTTTATTCAAGATTGATATATTTGTGTCCAACTTTTAACCGTCTCACTTAAAATGGTTGGGGGCAAAATGACAAGCCGGAGATTGATGATAAGCGACCAAGGAGATCGTGTTTACTACTCCCTTCGTTTCACAATGTAAGTCATTCTAACATTTCCCACATTCATACATATATATTTATTTGGATTCATTAACATCAATATAAATATAGAAAATGCTAGAATAACTTACATTGTGAAACGGAGGAAGTACCTATCAAGCGAGGTACATATCCACGACAACATAGTTCTTCTCTCCGTAATATTACCCTTGGTATGTACCATAGAGTTCCAATAGTATGTGGATTATGCCTGTTTATATATCATGTTATTATCCATTATAGGTATTGTTATAGTGACCGATTTTAAATAATCAAACATGCTCATCTTATAGCCGGTTTTGAGAAAATAATCGATCTCAAAAGAATCAACACGAGAAAATAGTAACACAAGATTAGAGCCCAAAGCAAAGCAAAACACACTCTAAGAAAGTATAGTAACCACTAAAATAAATTCATGCAGACGTGTAATAGTCTAGGTGGGCCACTGCCACTAGTCATAATGAATTAATGATGAAGCAGCGGCTAACACGCTAAGATAAATCACTTGGTTTATGCCCCTGCTTAGAGCATGTCCAACAGTCTCTTCAAATCGGACTCTCCAAACACCTATATAGCCAACTTTTCATCTGATTTGGCTAGTTAAACTAGTTACTCGCTCCAACAGCCTCTCCATCTACCCACTCTATTTTAAGTCTATGACACTGGGTCCCCACATGTCAGTCGTTGCTTTTCTTCCTCCTCTAGTCCTCTCCCCCTTCTTCCTCTTTTCCCACCTAGCAAAGGAGTAGTAGCAATCCAGCAAACTCAAAGCCACTCCACCTTGTCTCCCTCGCCCAACTCCACAACGAGCCACGGCGGTGGCGGCAGCGGAGGAGGCACAGCGAGTGGGGGCCGGAAATGGTGGTGGTGGACGTGTCGTAGTTCGGGGCGGAGGGGTTTGTCCCGAAGTGGTGGACGCGCGCCACCTGTTGGAGCTGCTCGACCGCTTCCTCGCCGACGTCGAGGAGCGCCTCCGCTTGGCCACCGACGACGCCGTGGCCACGCTCGAGCAGGACAGCGCCGACGCGCTCCACCGCATCCCGCTCGCCTGCCGCGACACGCTCCGCCTCCGCGACGACGCCGTCTCGCTCCGTTCCTATGTCGCCTCCGTCCCCCCCAGGTGCCCCTCGCTCTCCTGCTAGTTGGAGAAACAGGCGGTGGCAAATCCGTGCACGCAAGGCGGTGTCGGCGTCGCCCTGCTCAGCCGCCCGGTGCCGGCGCCGCTGCCGAACCACTGGCGTCTCGGCTTCAACCACTCCGCCTGTGCCATGTCCACGAGCAGAGGAGAGAGAACGTGAAGAGAGAGACAATGCGAGGGAGAGGATGGCGAGCGCTCCCGACTGACCAAATTTGGCCAGCGCTCCCAGTCATTTGGCCAGCCGACTGCGATAGCCAGCGAGATAGCCAGTCTATTGGACCCTGTTTTTTCCCATCGATTGCCGAAATTTGGCTTGGCCAGCCGGATACCAATTCCGTTGGAGTTGCTTTTAGGCTGTGTTTGATACTTGGGGTTAGAAACCCAACTCCACTGCACGAAAAACGGAGCGGTCCATTAGCGCGTAATTAATTAAGTATTAGCTATTTTTTAAAAAAATGGATTAATTTGATTTTTAAAGCAACTTTCGTATAGAAACTTTTTGCAAAACAAAACGCACCATTTAACAGTTTGAAAAACGTGCATGTGAAAAACGAGAGAGAGGAGATGGGAACCTTAGTTGCGTGTGATTTCAATACTATTCAAGAGGTATATGACAAAAATGGTGAGAGAGACGTCTATCTTTGTCATCTTAAATCATTCTACGATTGTTTACAATTTTGTCGTCTGTTTGACATGAGGGCTAGAGGGTGGTCTTGATGCAAGAAAAGTGTTTTGAGTCGAGGCGCATTATGGTACGACCAAGACTGAGTTGGCCAGGAGCAAGCGGGTTGGATTGGCCTGACTTTTCAAGAACAAAGATACTCAGGCCCCGTTTAGTTCCCAAAATTTTTTCCCAAAAACATCACATCGAATCTTTGGACACATGTATAAAGTATTAAATATAGATAAATGAAAAAACTAATTGCACCGTTAGGGAGGAAATCGCGAGATGAATCTTTTGAGTCTAATTAGTCCATGATTAGTCATAAATACTACAGTAACCCACATTTGCTAATGACGGATTAATTAAGTTCAAAAGATTCGTCTCGCGGTTTCCAGACGAGTTATGAAATTAGTTTTTTTATTCGTGTCCGAAACACCCTTCCGACATCCGGTCAAACATCCGATGTGACATCCAAAAATTTTCTTTTCGCGAACTAAACAGGCCCTGCAGTGTCACGAAATTCGACTCTGAATAATTCGAGAATCACACGAGTGTATCGTCTACAAGAGACGGTAGATACAATCTCTCCCCCCTTTCTGCCGAAAAGGCAGAACTTATCACACATACTATGCAATTCCATACTCACAGGTCAGAATTTTTTTTAGAAATAATATTATTTTAATAGAAAATTGCAAAAGTAGGAGCTGATCGGTTAAAATTGCAAGTTTAATGCCCTGTCGAACATCCACGGTTCGACAGGAGTACATATCACATAACCACAATTCGATAGGGTACCTGTCGAACTGCGATTGTTCGACAGGGTATAAAAAATACCCTATCAAACTGTCCCTGTTCGACAGGGGATAAAAAATGATAGAAAAAAAAAAAGAGATCAATCACTATGAGCACTGTACACTACTGTGTACCACTGTGCATGCAGACCTATCGAACTTTGAATGTTCGATAGGCCCCTGCCATGCTCTTTTCCTGTCCTTTTCTGTTTTTTTAAGTGAACCACAACCCTGTCGAACAACTGTAGTTCGACAGGTAACTGTAGTTCGACAGGTACTGTGGTTGTTCGACAGGGTATCAAACTTACAATTTTAGCTAATCAGCTACTACTTTTATAATTTTTCATTAAAATAATATTATTTCTAAAAAAATTCCACAGGTCACATGTCTCATTCACTAGAAAGCTGCCGCCGAAGACTTGACCGGTGAGGTAGTGACTAGTGACGCGCTTTGGTTGCGCGCGCTCTTTCTCTCTCTGTCACGCCCAGAAATTCACTAGTAATTTCCGAACTTATTTGTGCATAAAATCCTCGTCCAGGAATCAGCCGAGGTACACAAACTGACAATTTAATATACAGATTCATCAAATTAACTAAAACGATAAATACTTACTTATGAGGCACTTAGTCCTCATCAAGAAGAAAACTGCAGCGGAAAATAAAATCTAGCGAAGCTCCGGCTCCACTCCCACAGGCAGCTCAACTGGGGTATAAGCCAAACGTTTTCTCCTTCTGGATCCTTTTTCTTCAACTGAGGTTGATTGATTATTGCAAGGTGAGCATATGACATACTCAGCAAGCCACACAGCAATTATGCAAGTGCACAAGGATACCAAAGGATGGCATAATATAGGCTCATTTGCAAAAGCAGCATTTAGCAAAACATTTAAGAGAAGTAAAACAGTGGAGTAATTAATCAGGAATTTTAATCAACACTGAACAGCACACCCATGCTGCACAGGCCCAACCATCCTGAACAACCATACCCGGCTGAACAGATCTAACTCCAAACCAGGAGCTAAGCAAATTATTACTAGGTATAACATCCATAATTATTGTGAGAGGTGTGGGACTAATCACGAAAAACATTGCTCAACTCGCCCATAACCGCGGGCACGGCTATTCGAATAGTTTTACTCTGGCCAGAGGTGTACCACTGTACCCACAAGACACAGCCTCAACATCATGTCTACCATGCGTCGCGATACTGGAAAGTACCCGAATAGAGGCTGTGACAATACCCTTTGCACAACACAACTCACCACAGTGCACCATTCCTGGATCATAATCACCCCCTTATAAAACAAGGCATGGACTCCCCAGCGACCCCCGTGGGCTTATCTCCGCCACTTCTCAGTCTGGTGCTCCGTAATGAATCATGTTATACAAAAGGTAAAGCCGTTGCCCACGCTGGCTTGTGGTTGGCACGGTTAATGTTTCACAACAGTAGCTCGCGAACCGGTCCTTAATTGTCATGAGCACGACTCTCAAAACCATGTGCTCACAACCCACCATTATCAAGTTTTAGTTGGCAAGTAATTAATTAACCAATCACGATTGACCATCGTGAGCTACCATTAAATATAACCATAAGTGATAGTGAAACATTAGTTATCCCAATTGTGTGCTAATGTTTCTAAGCATGGCTAAGCAATTATATCTAATATCTAGTTGAACCAATATATAAAGCTCAACTAGTCAAATTATAATAACCCAAGGTATCAAGGATTAAAGTAATCAATGCAAACAGGCCATAACAAAGGAATAGGTTCACACCACCCAGTGACATTCGAAAATAAATGCACAGTTGAAATAAATAGAGAATTTAAATATAGGATCAACATGCTCAAAGGATTGTGTTTAGGATCTGTGTGACTTGCCTTGCAATAATCGGTCTTCAATTAATCTTCTTGAATACTTCCGGCGCACTCGCGAACCTTCGCAACGACGGAAACGACAAGCTAACACGCAAAACGAAGAAAAAGACTAATAAAAACCAAATAAACAGTACATAAAAAGTAAACAAACATGTAGATCATAATTTTAGATGAATTATGAGACTTGAACGGCCTCATTTTGATTTCATATGAATTTATTATGAATTTTACAAGATTAAATTCCAATTAAACCTATTAAACGGAGACTATTCCAAATTAATTAAATCATTTACAAATGATTTATAACGAAGATAAAAGATTAAAGCAACCTCCGGAAAAGATTGGATCATATTTGGTAGATGACATATATTAAAAAGAAATAATATGCCACTGAAAAGAGGAGAGGATTTATATTGATTTTGGACAGCTGAGATTAACCTTGACCAAGTCGACTAAGATCGGATGGCTTGGATTGATCAGGCAAGCGAGCCTCACGAGATACCGACTCAACGAGTCAACTCCACGTGACATGAGATCACCTAAATGATCAACCGAAACCGGCGAACGGAACCGGCGGCTCTGAACTAAAGGACGACTCAACACGGACGAACGAACGAAGCACGGGGAACACCTCATTCGAACGAACGAGCGAACGACTCAACAACGGCTGCGGCTAAACCGGTGGACTAGAAACGATTCACGGTAAAGCCCCGGTACGACAAACGATAGACCGGTAGGAATTTAGGGATGCACCTACGGCTAGACAACTTGACTACCGAGCAACGGCTAAAGCGACTACTAGGTTAAAGCGACACACAGCTGCGACACGGCGGCACTAGGGCGACTTGGCTCGGCTAGGCGGCGGCTAGGCGGAAACACGCAGCTAGGGTTAGGGTGACGGCACAGCCGGTAGCGACCATGCACGGCTAGAGCAGCAGGGCTGCGAGCAAAAACGCACCCAGCACGGCTGCGGCTGTGGCAAAGCGGCAAGCAGCTGCAGCTAAGCGGCTCAGCCGGCACACGCGCAGCAGCGGCACGGCAAGCAGTTGCGGGGCAACGCGGTAAGGCGCGACGCGGTAGCGACTAAGCAGCGGTGGCTAAGAGGCTCGGTAGAGCGACGGCAAACCGCAGCCGCACGGCGTGCAGCAGCTACGACACAGCGACGACGACACACACGTGGCTTACATAAACATCTACCCTAGGGATCGGAGAGGAGGCCTCACCGGGAAACGGTAGCGAACGGAGAGGAAGAGGCGACGGCTACGGTCCGACGACAACACACGGAGACGATGATGACGCTAGGGCCAAACAAGATTAGATTAGATGGAATTAAGACCCTAGGGATAAACTACACCGGTGAACGACATAGGAGCGGCGGTTGCCGGCGAACCACGGTACAAACGCAAACGGAGGGCACCGGGAGCGAGAGGGGATCAAAGTGACCCTTACCACCACTTATGCGACGACGAACGGCAACGGAATATGGCCGGCGACGAGCTCCGAAGGGCGGCGAGGTACTGTCCACAGAGGCGACGACTTTCCGGCGATGTGCGGCGACAACGGAGGGGTGGCCGGGCTTCACTTCGCAGCTGCGAATCCAATGGAGTCGATGGCGACAGAGGGCGATGACGGGAGGAGCAGCAGGGCTTCGCCGGAGATCAAAAAGCGACGGCGAACTTCGGGTTGACGGCGACGATGGAGCTCCGGTGGATTTTGGCTTCGGGGAGATGGCTGCCGGGCTTCTCCTCGCTCTCGCGCACCTAACAGCGGCAGCGGCGACCCAAAGCGGCGGCTAAGGCGGCTGCTAGCTGCGGCTGGAGACACAGCGACGACGGCGACGCTCTGGTTCACGACGACGGGCAACCTCCGGTGGGATTTGGCGCAAAACAACCGGTGGCCGAGGTAGCTCTCACCCTTGCGAAGCTGAGGGAGGCGACGGCACTGACCGGCGATGGCCGGGGCGACGGCGCACGGCGGCTGGAGCGGCGGCCGGAGGTGGAGAGAGAGGGAGAGCGTGGGGAGAGGGTTTCGGGCGGCGGCAGAAGAAGGAGGAGGTGGCGGCCGAAAGAGGAGAGGCTGGGGGCTCTATATATAGCCATGGGAGGCCGGGATCGAGCCCACATCGACGGGAAAAACTCGGGAAAGTTTATCTTCGCCGGAAAAAGGAAAGGATTTGATCCGCGAAATTGGAAAGAATTTCCATAGAAAATTTTGGGGATTTCTTGGGGAAAAGGAAGAGGAGATTGAGAGGATTCCATTCCCGCAACTAATTTGGAAATAGGAGCAACGATGTGGCCGGATTGGAAGGAGGAAGCGGCGGCGGCACAGGAGACGGCACGGCTAGCTCGGCTCTGGCTGGAGGATGACGATGGAGTACTGTAGCGCCAGGGAGGTCAAACAGACTTTAGCTGGGCTGACAGGAAGGGAGAGAATGGGCTGAATTCGGCCCAGGCTGAGGAGAAGGATTTTATTACTTTTTCCAAATAAATTAACCAATGAGATGATCTCTCAATTGTTAAAAATACTTCCAATGCTCAAATAATTTCAAGAAAAATCTTGAATATACTTGAACACTCTAAGTATTTAACAATATTGAAACCAGACCATTTAATGATTAATTTAATATGTGGGTAATTACTGAAATGCTCTTTGTATGATTAAATAAAATTAGGAATTGAGCTCCGAAAAATCCGAGAATATTCCAGAGAGTATAATTAATCATGGAGAATTTAACAAAAATTAAATCCATCCATGCTTTATATTTAGGAAATTTTATTTCCCACATTTAACTTCACTTGTAAATTAATGAACATTTAATATAAATTATATTATTAATTTATTAAATAATTTATAAATCCTGAAACAAAGAATCAGGATGTGACACTCTCTCTGCCTATTTCTACTTTGTACTTCACATCACTTTTTTTTTTCCCGAACGGTCAAACAGGTTGGATGGCTATATATTGTATTTAAGATCACTTGGACGCCAAAAATGGCTGTCTACAATATCCTCATGGAAACATCTAAATGAAACTACATGCAAAAAAAAAAATCATGTTATAAAAGTTAATCAGAATTTAATCTTGTATAACCATGTATAACGGTATGATCAGATCGTTGATAAGTAAAATGGAAGGAAATATCATTTAAAGTTCAAAAAAGAAGTTGACTGTTATAAGCATATACATCATTGTACATGAGGGTACTAGCATATGAGCATGTACTAGTATCATGGAGTGGAGGCGTCCGATTTTTGTGATTGCATAGAACGTCCGATTGTAAGCATTTTTGAATATTTGATTTTGTTACAAAAAATTATATTTAGCTTGAAACAACGAATTATAATTGTCGAAACATAGAAAAATATATTCACAAAAACATAAAAAAAGATAATGTGCAATATTACAAATGCACTAGTGAAATATCAATAAATACATGCTTGTTGGAACTTTACATTAAGAAATTTGCTCCGATCCAACAAAAGTACCTCGAGGTACCGGTACCTCTTACGATCGGAAACGATTTGGTACCGTGAGGTATCGGTACCTCGAGATACTTTTTATTGGACTGGAGTAAATCTCTTACATTAAAATTGTGTGGAACATTTAAAAAGAAAAAAAAGTCGTCGGAATATAGTCATGTGATATCTTGATATAAAGATTTATTGTAACGAATCCAACGATATAATTACTTTAAAATTTAGATAAATAGTTTTAAGAGAAAAGAACATTTTAATTTTGACATAGGCCTTGTTCAGATCCAAAAATTTTTTGGCCAAAAGCATCACATCAAATGCTTGGACACATGCATGGGGCATTAAATGTGGGAAAAACCAATTGCACAGTTTGCATGTAGATTGTGAGACGAATCTTTTGAGCCTAATTACGCCATGATTTGACAATGTGATGCTACAGTAAACATTTGCTAATGACAGATTAATTAGGCTTAATAAATTCATCTCGCAGTTTACAGGCGGAATCTGTAATTTCTTTTGTTATTAGTCTATGTTTAATACTTCAAATGTGTGTCCGTATACTTTAAAAACTTTACACTAAAGAAAACACACTCATATTTGCATGCATGCTTCTTGTCACCTGACTAAGGTGGTGTTTGGATCCAGGGACTAAGCTTTAGTCCCTATCATATTGGATGAATTTGGAGTATTAAACATAGACTACTTATAAAACTAATTACATAAATGAGAGCTAATTCGCGTGACAAATTTTTTTAAGCCTTATTAATCCATAATTAGCGCATGTTTACTGTAGCATCACATAGGCTAATTATAGATTAATTAGGCTCAATAGTCTACGTTTAATATTTATAATTAGTGTCCAAACATTCGATATGATAGGAGCTAAAGTTTTAGTCCCATCTAAACAGGGTCTAACTAACTACCTTGCCATGCACCTCCTTGGCCACAACCAGCTGAGGCAGACGCGCGAATATCGTGGGTAATGCTAGTACTATTCTTCGCTAGACAGCGATACAGAGAGAATAGAGATTTTGTCGTGTGATTTGAAACACATAAGGATTGCGTTTTGTTTTTCTTTAGAGAAGACAAAGGTTATTCTGTTTTGCGTTGGAATTTTTCGAAATGATAGAATGTCGTATAGGTGTAATCCAAAGTTTCGGTAAAAGTTTTAGCATTGGTGGTTTTGCTTGCTACTATAACAAATTATTAATGTTAGAACACAAAACCCATCATGATCGAACGTGAGATATCTTTCCTTCTCCATACATAATCTATACTCTTATAAAAAAAGTAACGGTGGTGGTGGTTCGGTCACTATCTAACTACCAACTCTCAATTTTTTAAGGTCCACATATGAACTACTTCTACCACTTCTCTATTTTATTAAAAGAAAAAGAATATTGTAGGGCTAAAAAATTTCACATGTTAGTAACAAATACGTAATAACATCTAAAAGATGATAATAACATGTTAATGATAATTTTTTTAATTAAAATTCCGTTGCAACATGCGGACATTGTGCTTAGAGAAAGCTTAGTTTTTGTCCCGATTAATAACATCTTGTGAGAATTTCATGATTTACATAGTACGTGGCAAAAGAAACAGTGCACAACGAAACGAATCGGAATGCAGAAACAGAGTACTGCGAATATACCTGAACTCTCTGAACCTGCAAAAATTACTCAGAGTTTCAGATATGGGCGATCGAGAATCACGCGAGTGTATTCAGCTAGAAGAGAGGGTGTATACAATATCAGCAGAATTGTGGCTTTCTATTAAAAGCCGGGTATCTGACCTTTTCTCTAAAAAAAAAAAATCTCAGCAGAACATATCACACATACGTATGTACTCTCTCCGTAAAAAAAGCCAACTAGTATTGAATACGATATTTCCTCGTATCCAGATTCGTTATACTAGAAAATATCTAACCTAATACTAGGTTGGTTTTCTAGACGGAGGGAGTAAAACATATAATAACTTTCGACTGAAGAGAATAAAAACATTTCGACTATTTTTTTAGATGAATGACCGAAGAAGTTTTACCGGATATATTAGGAGTAAAAACAGTTTCAGAGATTACAGATTCAGATTTATATACCTAGATATATGAATTTGATTCATACAAATACCGAACAACAAAACAACTAAAACTCAACTTTATTTCAGAATTCATTATTACATACCTAACGAATTATATGTTTGGATGTTATATACCTAGAACCAAAATCTAACAAAAAAAAAAGTTCAAACTCAGTTCAAACAAGTTTGAACTGAGTTTGAACTTGTTAGTAAAGAAGTTAATGTTCATATCTAAACATTTAAAAAAATTTCATACTCATTCAAATTGGGTATATACTCAATTTAAATCTTGGAGCCAATACTCTATGTAGCAACAGTTAATTTACCTATATATATCAAACGAAACATATTCCAAGTAATAGTAATAGTCTTGTATTAAACTAGAAGGTGATCATCTTTTCATTCTTCTAATCTTTTCATACTGACAACTCATACGTTTCTATCAGAGTATCTTTCACTCATCAGTAGAGGATGAGGATTGGCGCTAAGAAAGCCACCAACGATTAACATATTTGACCTTTGACTCCGTGAGGTACTGACGCACTTCGATGGTGGTTCTCTCCTGTCTGTCTACTTAAGATCACTTGGACGCCATGTCTGAACATCCAAGAACACACCACTCTCGCAAAAAATGGCTGTCTACAACATCCTCATCCTCTTTCAAAAACAAGTCCTTGCAATCAAGCAAGATTGGGGCAACCCAGCTCCGCTCAGTTCATGGAACAGCACCGGCAACTCCATCTACCATAGCAAATCGTCGACAAGACTAATCACCATCTTCTTGGTGCTCGCCGGCGTCGTGTTCATCGGCGCTGTGGCCATCAGCTGGTTGCTGATCCTCCGGCACCAGAAGCGTCGGCAAGTCCTCACCGGGTGGAAGATGACGATAAAGTACATCTCCAAGTGCGACGTGCTCGGCAATCTCCACGAGGAGTACATGGAGAACAGCAGCCTCGACTGGTGGCTGCACCGCTGCAACGGCGCGCCGGCGCAGCTCCAGTGGCCGACGAGGCTGGGCATCGCTATCGACGGGGCGAGGGGGCTGATCAGCTACACGCACCACGACGTCAAGTCCAGCAACATCCTGCTCGACCCAAGCTTCCGCGCCAAGATCGCCAACTTCGGCATCGCCCGCATCCTCGTCAAGTCCGGCGAGCCCGAGTCCACCTCCGCCATCGGCGACACCTGCGCCCTCTACATGGCTCCAGGTGAGTTTGATGGTCACAACTCACAAGATTGTTTTCATATGGCCATTTTAATTTGATTGCGAGCTCAAAGATAATCTCGTCCGTCGTGTGTTCAGAGTCCATGTTCAGCGCGAAGGTGGACGAGAAGGTGGACGTGTACGCGTTCGGCGTCGTGCTGCTGGAGCTGACGACGGGGCGGGTGGCGAACGACGGCGGCGCCGACTGGTGCCTGGCGGAGTGGGCGTGGCGGAGGTACAAGGCCGGCGGCGAGCTGCACGACGTCGTCGACGAGGCCATCCAGGACAGGGCGGCGTTCCTGGAGGACGCCGTGGCGGTGTTCCTGCTCGGCGTGATCTGCACCGGCGACGACCCGGCGTCGCGGCCGACGATGAAGGAGGTGCTCGAGCAGCTCGTCCAGTACGACAGCATGGTTGTGAAGCGGCTACGGAGGATGGCCACGTCTAACGATCCCCTGTTTTGTGGCTGGACTCGGGTCGCTTGCATCTGCGGCTCACTCATGCTCGCTTTGTACCTCGTCAGCCTAACGCATCTTCCGAATCTCAGGTACTTTTGGTCTTTGTCTTATAATTTCCTTAAATTCGAAAAATCCCATCGATCGATAAATATAATTCAACTTTAGAAAAATCGGACGGATGCCCTGAAATAGAAAATTTTAACTTTAGTAGTTATGGTGCTGAGTTGTACTAGTGTGTATCCACGCGACGCCTGCAGGTCGCTGCTCCATGACATGAACTACTGGGCGACCACCCCTACCTCCAGCCTGGTGGAGACGAAGCTGCCGCTGGTCAGTACAAGCCCGTTAGACCCCTCATCTGTGGCCGTGGAGCTGTTCAAGCTGAGGAAGCTGATGACGATGACCCTGCAGCCGCCGCCATCATCGGGTACGAATACTGGCGACAAGGTCTCGACCGTCGTCGGCCATCACATAAGCTCACTATTTCCTGCCGCTTGCGGCTTCGTCGGTATATGTGTCTTAGGATGGCTTGTTGTAACCTGGGGCCGCAAAAACCACGTGATCGCTCTGGATTTTAATGATGTGATAACGGAGCAACACATCGTCCACAACCTTGTGCCCAGCAACATGATCAGTTGCAACGCGGTAGGAGAGCCACTCTACCGTGTGGCGATCGAGGACAGCATCCGCCACTACAGGAGTGTAATTGTGAAGAAGCTGGTGAACGAGATCGGAGGGTTGGACGCCGACGTCGTGAACCGGTGCCGTTCGGAGGAGCACGTGCTCGGCATCATCCGCCATGACAACATCGTCGTCCTTTTGGGTTGCATCTGGAGGCGGCACGACATGAGGCTGCACATATATGAGTCCATGGACAATGGTTGCCTCCAAGAATGGCTTGGTGACATCAGGCAGCGCCAGGCGCTGTGCTGGCAGGCACGGCGGTCCATCGCCATCGACGTCGCCAGAGGAATCTGCTACTTGCACCACGAATGCAACAACCCAATCATCCACCGCAACGTCCAGCCAGCCAACATCTTGCTTGACAGGGACCTCAAAGCCAAGATCGCTGGTTTTGATCTTGCGCTGATCAATTTTGCCGGCCTCGGGAAGCCACTGGCAAATGCACAACTTCCTACCGGCGCCTTCGGCTATACAGCTCCAGGTGAGGAAGCATATATAATTCATAATCAATATCCCTAAGTTTTTCGTGTATACGATAATATAATCACTTCAATCCAAAAGATTAAGGTGATAAATAAAAAAGATGCGTCATTCACTTATATTAATTTCAACAATTTTGATTATTATTACTTCAGACTTGACTCTTTAACTACACGAATTAATGTGTCATCATGCGCATGATTATTTTATCAGGGATTGACTAATTGAATCGATCATATCATTTTATTTGCTTCAGAGTATACGACCATGCCAGAAGAGGTGAACGAGAAGGTTGATGTGTACAGCGTTGGCGTAGTGCTGCTGGAGCTCATCACGGGGAGACCCGCCAACGGGTCAGGTGCAAACGGACACTTGGCTACATGGGCACACAGAGGCTACGAAGGAGAGTTCAGCAATGTCATTGACAACAATATCCCTGATAGGGCTCGGTACATGGAGGAGATGAAGGATGTTTTCGAGCTCGCCGTGGAGTGCACTACTACAGACCCGAAAGAAAGGCCATGCATGAAGAGGGTTCTTCACCGCCTCTCCAAGGGTCGCACATTTTGGGAACGATACGTATGTCTCAAGCGATGATGATGATGATGAGCGTCTTCGATGCGGTCTCCGACATTCACCCCCACTATAGATGCCTCTTGTTCGCACGTAGGTGTTCCCATCCTGAACAGTGATTACAGAAAACGGAACGGTCTATCAGCATGTGATTAATTAAGTATTAGCTATTTTTTAAAAAAAATAGATTAATTTGATTTTTTTAAGCAACTTTCATATAGAAACTTTTTGCAAAAAACGCACCCTTTAACAGTTTGAAAAGCGTGCGCGCGGAAAACGAGGGAGAGGGGTTAGGAAGAGGGGATACCGATCAGAGCTGCAGCTAGTCTTTAGTCTGTATTAAGTAGACCGGTGATGAAAAACTGAAAATTGATTCCTGCTGCTCGCCTATTGTCTTGTTATGTAGACTAGAAAGATACAGGCGGTACGCTGCGTGCGATGATGATTGTAATAACCGCGTGATAAGTATTCCGTTGCGCTTTTATGTGCAAAGATGCAAAGAGCAGTGCATAGTCAAAATAATACTGCGAATGCAGCAAATGCATATATGTCGACCAAATGACCTAAAAGATGCTACTACAATCTAAGAACTGTGATTTAAAATGACCACCTTATATAAAAACTAAATAAATTTAAACTTGCATCTTTCATGTACATACAATCTATCTATTATATTATTAAAACGGCTTTGAAAGGAGACATCACGTTCGTTGTGGGAGCTAGATATTTCCACATTAATCGGAGAAAAAAAAGAAAAGGAGAGTCCAAGTAGAAGTACAATTTAAAAATAACTGAAATTCAGAATTAAAAATAGCAATATTGAAACAAGTTTCCATATAAGAACCCAATACGAGATTAATCAAAATTCAAAATAAAAATAAAATAAAATCTAAAATTAGAAAAGGAAAGGAGAGTCCAAGTAGAAATACAATTTTAAAATAGCTGAAATTTGGAATTAAAAATAAGCAATATTGAAAGAAGTTTCTATATAAGAACCCAATACGAGATTAATCAAAATTCGAAATAAAAAAATCCAAAATTAGAAAAGGAAATGAGAGTCCAATTAGGAATACAATTTAAAAATAGCTGAAATTCGGAATTAAAAATAAGGAATATTAAAAGAAGAGACCATATAAGAATCCAATAAGAGATTAATTAAAATTCAGAATAAAAATAAATAAATCCAAAATTAGTAAAATAAAATAAAAGAAGAGTTCAAGTAGGAATACAATTTTGAAACAACTAAAATTGAAATTAAAAAAAATAAAAATATTTAAAGAACACAATACGGTATTAACTATTTTTTTTTTAAAAAATCTGAAATTAGAAAAAGAAAAATAAGATTTCAATTTGGAATACAATTTATAAATAACTAAAATTTATGATAAAAATAACGATTATTGAAAGACGAAAACACATGATGAGATAAGTCAAGTAACAGGCCTATAAAGGAGAAGAGTGGTGGCGGTTGATACGACATATAAAAATTATTATTAAAACACCAAATAGAATCCTAATGACGTTTAAAAGAAGGGACGTTAGGCAGGCCGTGAAGCAAACTAGTAAGGCGGTTGCCGGGACTTCTAGAAAGTAAAAAAAATAAACCCCATTGAGAATCATATTCAATTTTTAAAATCTCAATGACAATAAAAATGAGAAGCAACAGGCAGGGTGTATAATAGTATAGTTGCAGAGCCGCCGACGGTTGACGTGACTTCTAGAAAATAAAAAATAAATTCCAAATATAGTTATGTTCGCAATGATAATAAAGAGTAGGCGGCGGACGAGCTGTAGAGGGGCATAGTGGCATCGTTTGATGGGACTTCTAAAAATTATAAAAAATGAAACTACAAGTCCAATTTTTAAAGGTTCGGAACTTCTAAAAAGTAAAAAAAAACAATGATAATCATGTTCGATTTTAAAATCTCAATAACAATAAAGAAGGGAGGCAGCGGACGAGCCATAGAGGAGTACAATGGCAAAGCCGCTGACGGTTGGTGGGACTTCTAAAAAGTAAAAATGAACCCAAACGATAATTATATTTAATTTTTAAAATATCAATGACAAAAAAGAGAGAGAAGAGACAGTGAACGGGCCGTAGAGGAGTATAATGGCAACGTTTGAAGGGACTCTAGAAATTATAAAAATGAAACCCAACATGACAATAAACTCTAAAAACTATAAAATCCAAATTCTTAAAGGTTCCAAAAAGAATGAATACAAATAGTGGTAAATCAAGCAAACAAATAAAGAAGGAGATGGCATAAGGGGTAGCAACTGATGTGACTTTTAAAAACTATATAATTAGAAACACGAGGATAATAAGATTTGGTTTTTCAAAGTCTTAAGACAATGAGATAGCTATTTAATAAATTTTAAGTAAAATCATACTTAAAAAAATATATGATTTTATTTGGGTGCTAGCCGCGCAATTGCGCGGGCCACCTAGCTAGTTATTACAATTCAGACATGCTGCAGATTTCTCTCGCTTTGCTGAAGAACAGAGATATCAATGTTATTGGACTAAATGTGTCGACCAAATCCTGACAAAGCAAAAAGGTAAAAATAAATCTATTTGTCTGGATTGATTCAATTCAAGATGTGCCAAAATCGACTTGAGAGTCAGTATAACATCAACACTGGTCATATGTAACTTGAGATTTGAGGTATATTTGACATGGGATTTTTTACATAAAAAACCATCCATAGCTATGGTTAGGAAATATTGTAGAATCAGACTGCAAGTGGTAGAGATGAACCATCTGCTCATTTTGAATACCACCTACAAAAAAAAAAAAGAAGCAATACATGACAATTGGTCAACTAAGACAATGCCCGCAACAGAAGGTCAAAAGGACCACATAAAACATCATAATAAAAATTGGATAGAATGTGTGCTAGTATAAAGCAAAATGAGTTAACTAAAGTTCTCATCTAAACCACAAAGAATGTACTAATTATTCCAGTATCAACTTATGGGGCAGCAAAATACAACACTTCGCTCATCAAATATTACCAAATTATTGATGATCCAATACTGAAAATGGAACTACTCCTCAGCTAATCGGTCATGCAACCAAGAAAAACCTAATCCAATAACTCTTAAATTATATCATATGTTTTAAGTTTTACTAATGATGAATAGATATATTGCTGAACTTTAACACATTCTCACAAACATTATAAATTTATCTCCTAGAGTTGGATGTAAAGATTAAATTTAGACTTTCTATGCAATAAGATGTACTATACAGTTCATGAACTAAACAATACGACAATCCCGTTATAGTTTCAGAATAACAATTTCCTAATGGTTTGGAAAGTTACGTAAAAGCCTTTATAGAAAACATGACTTAGGAGGCCATGGCCCTAGAGGTCTGGATTATTCAAAATAATCCTGCCATGTTATATTATCAAAGAACAGTTTTAGGAAACTCCTATCGAAAAAGTAAAAACTGAATAATTGCTATATATTACAGTTGGATATACAATTTGTATGTTTAGAGAATAGGTTATTCTAGTGACACAATCGATCTGTGCACCATACAATGAGAATATGGAGAATCGATGGGAACGGTTCAACTTAGTACTGCAAGTATTCGTGTGTAAACAGGTAAAACTGATCTATATAGACTACCAAGCAAAGAACAAAGAGGCACATCTAGACTTTCCCCATAAAATTAAGAAGAAAAAGTGAACACAACTTGCTTCATACTTGTAACTTGGACATGCAAAAACAATTGGTTTGCTCTAACGTGGAAGGATGCTCTAACATGGAGCGAATCTTCTAGCAGCAAGAATTGTCTTGCAAAAACAAAGGAATTTACCATGTTTGTGAGAATGTGTTAAAGTTCAGCAATATATCTATTCATCATTAGTAAAACTTAAAACATATGATATAATTTAAGAGTTATTGGATTAGGTTTTTCTTGGTTGCAAACACAAAGAATTTTATAGCAGCAAGAACAATTGGTTTGTGGAGCTAATTCAGGTAAGGATTGCTCTCAAGAACAGGTAGGATCTAAGTACCTAAGGTATGCTCATCTCTTACATCATGGCTGCAGAGGCAAATTAGTAGAGAAGAATTCATATTAGACTCTGTAAACAATAACATGAGAACTTGATGGGTTTTACCTTGTATCAAAGGTGTAGGCAAGCGACCTTCAATATATTAGAAGCTAAACTCTTAATAATTATGAGAAGTCAAATAAGATGTAGTGAGATAATCATATGGCTAGTTATAATGACAAGTACTCTGTGTACCATATGGGCTGCTGGAATCCCTGGCCGCGCCAAGCTGCTGTCGCATGGATTGCCTGGCAAAGTAACTTAGCGGAGCTCGTTGTGGCACTCCATTGCAGGCTGCATTTGCACAACCACACATGCGTATCGGCTGCCAAGCAGCTTGTTCTTCTCCATCTGAAAAGGGAAAATATTTTAATCCCTCGAGGGGATGTACCCTCGTTCTTTGTATACCACTCAAATGGTTATGAAAAAATTTGAAAAAAAAATGAGAAGGTGTATTACATGTGATATAACACTCCACAAACATGCAAGTTCAAATTTAACTTCTACATCTCGCAACGAAAAAACAAATTAAACCGCAGCTAGTTATCACCATCCCATGCCGATCCTCCTCTGAGGTAACACCAAGCCTTATCGAGGAACGCTGGATCTTGTCCCCGCGGGTGAACTGGCGCCGTCGGTCTGAGGGAAGAGGATCTCTTTAATGTGTAGTGTAAATTGCGGTGAGACATTATAAACAAAGAAGAAAGGGTTGATTGGATTTATGTCATTGGAATGGTTTCGAAATTTACTATTACTATTTACTTATTTACTTATTTACTTATTTAGAATCATGCCATTGCAATTATAGTAGAAATTTAAAAAAATGCCATTGCACTGAAATGTATTTTTGGACCAAATTGCCCATGGTCTTCTTCCTCCATCCCACTTCTCTCCCCATTCTTTTTTCTCCTATTCTCTCTCTAGATCTGATTTCCCAGTGCAAGCGTAGTCGTATATGCAATTAGTATGAAACGAGCTTCCTCAAGAACACATCAGCGGAAGTGATGGGGAACTTGTGTTTCTAGCAACATGTTAACTTTCATAACTTTCAACTTAAATGTTGGTTATAAGCAATTTGTGATTTTATGAGATATGTTGCTATATATTTGAATTATTATTTTACTGTATTTGACATATTTGATTTGATTTTGTAACATTGAAGCAATTTAGAGCATTAAGTAGGACCACCCAACGAATCATTGCTAGATTTTGCCATTAATTGTTTATTTTGTGCGTGTCATATTCTAGCCGAAATAGCCATGATAAATTGAAATTGAAATCGCCTAAACTTAAATTTCACCTTTTTGAGAAAAAAAAGAGAGATCCTCCCTTGATCAACAAGTAATCCAACGCACTGTCAACCGGCCGGCCATCCAATAATCCATGCTTGCAACTAATTAAATAACTGTCACTATAAACAGTCAGAACATCCATTGAACGCATCAACATTTTAATTTGTTCCCAAAATAATAAACAGAGTAGTATTAACTCCTTTTTTTTTTATTCGAGATCGATTAATCGATCAGCTTATCGTACAAATGATGTATGCACTGATCTGATCTGTTTCTGATGTGATCATGGTGGCGATGGCAGCGGGCAGTTGGCCTGGCACTCCTCGAGAGTCGGGTAGCATCCATCGCCGACCTCGCAACACCAGCAGTCCTTGCAGCCGATCGGCGGCACAAGTGAGTGCTCTGCACATAGCGGCCCTGCTGGTATGTTGATCTTCTTCTCTCTCACCATCTCACCATTTCTCCGGCCTATTACATATTAATTAATTGATTAATTACAATGCCAAAACCATCGTTAAATCATCAACATGTGAAAACGATGGACATGTGAATACGATGGTTATTTATATATATGAAACTTGCTCAAAGAATATAGAAGGAAAAAAAAAACGTTATGTGAATATGAGTTATCGCTCAATCCCTTCTATGTGCTTTAATTTTACTTTGCCCTCTACATGCCGTTGTTGTCTTTATTTTAAGGGTTACCCTTATTTTAATCTCTTCCATATCTATTATGTTAGTTGATCATGATCGAGTGCACGATCGATTAAAGGCATCAACAATTCCGGTCAGTAGTCTACTCTATTTTGCATAAGATCAGGGTGTTGATGATCTAGGCTAAGAGATCCTTTTGGAATAATTAAATAAATTCAAAAGAAACAAACAAAGTCAATTAATTAACAATGTCGAAATTAACTAAGGCACTTACATTGCACTGCAGGAAGAGCAGCGCATCCGATGACCAGCAGTAGCAGAAACACCAACCGAGCATCGACGTGCTGCATCGTCGTCTTCATCTCCGTTCTTGCTCCGAATTTTGCAGGGCTCGATGATCTTTCAGAAAGAGTATGTATAATCTGCAGGCTCTCCACTACTGGGAGCGAGAAGCTACTGTGTGCCAAAAACTCTCGGTAACATACCCAAAAAACTCGGGAACAGAGGTTCCCGAGAGCAGACTCTCGGGAACAGACACTCGGCAGCCTCACACCTTTACCGTGCAAATTTTCCCGTGAGACTACGCCTGTACACTCGGTATTACAAGAAAAATTACCGGGTGAAAGCACTTTCTCGGTAACAATGTATTGAACGGCACAGGACGGCTTGCGGAAACGGAACAGGGTGTTACCGAGAGGTAGGAACTCACGGGAAGGAATAAAATGTTACCGTGTTGTATTCAAACACACGGTACCATTAGATAACTTACCGAGAGCTACTAACAATAGGTAACATTGAATACGTGATGAAAGGAATTTCAAAAATTCATTATCGTACTACACTGAAACGCAACAACAAGCAAACATGAAAAGCAGAGCGTAGGGATACATCACAGGAACATGTCAAGTGAACATTAGCTGCAAATTCTCCCAGTATTAATAGGAACATCACAGTACAACAACAAAATTTTAATGGATCTACAAACTGGCTGCACATGATGTAATAGAAATAGTATGATTCTCAATTCTTACAACCTCTCCCAATGAGGCAATATATAGACAAATGTTAGTGGCTGACTAACCAAATGTGTGCATTGACAGCACAAATCAACTCTTTAGTGTTTTGCCATGATTGTTAAATGCCTGAAATTATGAAAAAAAAACATGTTTAGTGCCAAATAAGATTACAACACAGCTAGATTATTTAGAGGTCACTACTTGTGGGTAGTTCACAAAATAAATTTTCATTTGGGAGATAGGTTATAGCAATTTTGCACAGTGATCTCCAACTAAGAAGTGAAGTGTGTACCTTACAAATATTCGTCAAACAAGATATTTCTATCTATATGAATGAATCAGAACAGTAGGATTTTGTAGTCATTGTCGTCGTGTTGAACAGATGATCCATTGAGAAGCTTCAAGTCCTTGTCATTGCAAATTTCTTCGCTATTCCTGCTAGTGGCAACCTTCTCAAAATCATTGTCAAGTTCTTGACCAAGGCACTGTTTATTATGAAGATATTGAGTTTCAGAACTAAAGTTATCAAGTAATTAATTGGTTTGCATTACTATTCTAGAGTTTCAGAACTGAAGCTACCTAGATTTCCTAATATGATATGAGGATATGCATGGTCTACAGCCACCAGTAGGCTAAGCAGTGTCATTTGTATCGAGGGAAATGATTGTGCATTGTCCGCACTTGATCAACAAAGTATATGGATGTGAAATTTGACTTTTCATCTAGAATGAATGCCTCTCATATGGATGGAAAATAAACTATTCTTTTTGCTGTAATAATATCACTTTGTTCTTTTGATGACTGAGAAATAATAATTGAGTATTAACTAAGAATAGGATGAGCTAGAATTCAAAACTTCACTTGTGATAATTGAAATACATATGTGCACTACAGAACTAGAAATTTCTAACCACAGTTTCTAAACTTGGCGACCGGGGAAACACTTAACCAAAGATTAAGCAATAGAAAATAAAAAAGAGGAGAAGAAGTTAAGAAACCAGAGTTGTGCATTCTTTCTCTTTGCTCTACTCGTTAGCACAGCGGTGGCACAGCAACTCCCTGAGCCGGCCGGCAAGCCTCTCGACTGCAGCTGCCGCAGCATGCTTGTGCTGCTCGTTGTGTCGCTCAGAGCATCTCTCATGCACATAGAGAGAAATCAGTACAACCTGAAAAATGCTGCGTCCCTCCGAGAGGAAAGGGGATGCACGGCACCAGCTGCAGCCTCCAACTGGATGGGGTGCGTCACGGTGTCGGGGACCTGGATGCAGCAGAGCGCCCATTAGGATATAACCATATTACTAGATCAAAGAGAAAATGAAGTGTATTTTTCCAAAATCAAGAACCATATTTGCATAAAGATGCAAGAACCACTCAACATACGCATACCACACAGATTGGGAGGAAGCAGTTGCAGCAGGCCTCAATGCCCAGCTCGATGATGATTGGGAGCCTTGCTGAACGGCTAGACAATGGCGTACAAATCACAGTGGATGGACGTGGACGTGCAGTGCCGTGCTCGCCGGCCGTGTGAAGGGATGAGGATGGGGACGCGCGGTCGCATGAGCTGCCTGCGACAAGGCCGGCGGAGAGGGGAAAAGTGAGGAGGCGATGAGAGGAGAGCGAGGAGGCGGCGGCGGAGGGGGTGAATGGAGAAGAGAAGGGGGAGCGGTTCAGGGGTAGGGTTTTGTGGTGCTATTTGGGCCAACTTTGTACTGGGCCACTCGAAAATTTACTGTGCAGCCAAAAATCGTGGTGCGTCATGCGCCCGCGCCAACGGAAATCGTCGGGCGCCAAAGAAATTTCACACGCCGTCCACCCCGCCAACGGAAATTCCGCGCGTCTCGTTCACCCCGCCAACGGAAATTTCGCGCGCCAAACCAAAAGGGACTGCCCGTGCCACGGTAAAATTGGTGGGTCCCAAGGTTACCGAGTCTGTTAGGCAGGTACACGGTATTTTCTGTTGGCTTCCCGAGTTTTTCTCAAATTCACTCGGTATGCTTGTTTGTTTACCGAGTTCCAACAAAAACTCACGGTAACTTACTATGGCACTCGGTAGCTTCACACTCTCTGGTAGTGCTCTCGGTTGCATTTATATAGATGCCTCATAAACAATGTTAATACTGGATAGTTGATGATAGAAAATTGTATTGTAGCCCGGAAATTCAACATCCGGTATTTTAGTGTTGATTGCAGAGAATTGATGCCGTTTATTAATTAGCTAGGCTGACATATAATGCAGCCTGTTGCCTCTTCTGGGCATATTTCTTTCTATTTTCTGGACAAGTTCCATATATACTAAGATCGATCAGATCATATTTTGATAGCAATAACCATATATAAGTAGGCGTCATGGGACTTATGGCAGCAGTGAATCCAAGACAGAATGCTAGCCTAATTGGGTTGTTGGGCCTGGGGTCAAGGACGTGTTCATACAAATTAAAGTCCATGTCTACCTACAAATCTATTTATTATTATTTTTTTTGAGAAACAAATCTATTTATTATGGAGATACTAGCCGAGTGACCATTCGTTGCATAGCTTAATTAACCTACGTTCTTTTGTAAATTACAGTATGAACACACTTTCCTGAACACTCGAGCAATAGCACCATATGTACGCTAAGTGAAAACCATATCTATATAAGCTAGCTAGCTATATATCCTATATAGTTAAAACAAAAACTCAACACTTGATGAAGTGCGTCACCCATAGGAGTAACATAGCTATTGATCTAGTACACGTATATTTGAAAATTTTAAGTTGGCATTAATACATTAGCTTCGCATGCATGTAGTATGTAACTATATATATGGTCCACACATCATCCTATCTATTACTCCCTCTGGGCTGATAATACATGTCGTTTTAAACAACGGTAAGGTCAAATTTTAGAATCTTTGATTATGAATCATTTTAAAAATATTTGTCTTTTAAATATGGTGATTACACGTATAGATTAGTCTTAAAAAGTATTTTACAAAATCATATATTTGTTAATACTTTTATACATATTATAATGAAAAATAATGGTCAAAGTTATTTTTTGAGACCATTCTCTTGTCCAAAACAATAGGTATTATCAACCCGGAGAAGAATAGGGGAACATTTCGGTGCACACATTGTACACACCAACTAACAAATGTCACAAAAAAAATTGCTACATGTACTGCTATTGTAGCTTAAATTTGCATTGCTACAATATAGTTATCCACTACTATAGAAACCTTAATACATGTCTGATACGCCGCCCTGATGGTGGGGGATGGCCGGATCGACGAATCAACGACGGCAGTGGTGGCGTCCGATTGTGTTTGCGATTTTGTTGATTTTGTGATTGAGTTTGATTGATGGGATAATGTTGATCTCAGTGATGAGATGGAGAGTTGCTCGATTCGACGACTTGATTCAAGCCAATGCGTCAAACCAACTAATTTTGTTTTTTTTATTCCTATAACTTCAAAGGTGCCGTCTACTATGTGCCGGTTGGAAAATCCGGCATCGATGGTTTCCTTTTCTATAGCAGTGATCCTATTAAGATGACGACAACAATATTTAGAACCACCCCCCCCCCCCCAAAAAGAAAAGCGGAATTTAGACAATTTTAATCATATAAAAGAAATCCTATAAAGGTCTATGAAACAAAAGGATTCAATTATATCCTTTGTTTTGAAATTCTTACATAATAGACAATCGTATATAAATTTTAGAGAAAATTTAGCAAGAGCTTTAAACTCTTAGAAAATAAAGCTCTTAAAGAATTTACTTTGAGTCTATCTCTTTTATCTGGTTCTTACGTTTTATTCATAGTCTAATTGAACGACTAATTTTCCAATGATTTGCAATCCTTTATTTTGCACCTGCTCCAATTAACAATTTATTCGTTCCAAAACAACGATCAAAAGTATTCTGATCGACTCATCTCATGGCCCCTAAAGGCCATGATAACGTAGGCCTATATTCGGCCCATGTCATGCCGTTCAGCCCATAATCGGTGGGCCCAACAAGGCGGCTAAACTTCCATGCTTCAAATGTTCCTTTATCTTATTTTTTTCACATCTAAATTATACTACACGATTAGCTAGTTTAGCAGCATTTCAACCACAAAAACTAATTAGCAACCATTACCAGCATGCAAGAATTCCAACACAACATATATACATCTCCTTTTTATTCCGAATTAATTATTGCTAAATTGGATCATCACGGTACACTAGCACTTATCAATTTATCATATTTCCGCAGCTTGCATTGCAAAGGTCCAAAGACGGATAGCAGATATCGTTTTCAACGAGCATACAACACCAGCAATCTCTGCATTTTTCTGTATTCGATCCTTGTGTGCACGGCAGCGACGGTGGCAAATTAATCTTCTCCCCGAACATGTCATCCATGGCACGGCCTATTTGTCAAAAGATTTTTTTTTAAAAAAAGGATTAGTATATGAAAGGGTAAAATCATTATAGGAAAAATAGGATTTCAAATTTTGTTGAAAAACAAACAAATTAAAACACTTACATTGAGCATGGATAGCAAAGCACCCAAGAAGCAGCAGCATTAGCACTGCATAGACATGTCCATTACCGCACTTCACCATGCTAGATTTTACTACTACCCTTACGTACTCTTTGGGTATGTAATATGTAAATGATAATCTGATTGCTGGATGCTTGCATAGCATATGCGGTTGTATATATATATAGAGGGGAGGAGTGGGATACTGGGGAAAAGGTAGATAAAACAGATACTAGTAACTTCAATTTTGTATATATATACTCTCTCCGGTCTTTAATATATGATGTTATCTATCTATCTATTATCTATTATATATACTAAAATTCCATTAAACTTTCTAGAAACGCTCTCAAGCCGTCACATAGCACCCCTAAAAACGCTCTCAGGTCGCCACATGGCGCTATAGAAAATCAAAACTTCTAGCCATCGGTTTTCATGAAATCTGGTGGGTCCATTATTTTCCACCATTAGATCCATATTGAAAATTTACCATTTATTTTTTCCACAATATAGAATGTACATCGCTCGACTACATTTGATCTAGCTCATTGGCTAAGCTAAAAGTCTATTAAATTTCCTACAAACACTCTCAAACCACCATGTGGTACTCCTACAAACGCTCCTAAGCTGCCACGTGGTGCTCTAATAAATAAGAGAAAATCTTACAATTATGAGAAAAAAAGAAAAACATCCAACCATCGATTTTTATTTAATTCAGTGGACCCACTATTTTTAAACCATTAGATTAGATTTATTTAAAATACATCCCACGTATATATATACACGTACGTATACGTACTTCCATGTATTGCTACTCACGAAAAAAAGGTACAAAATACATAATTATGATTGAAAAAAAAGAAGAAGGATTAGCCATGCCACGGTCCCACCTAATTGCTACGAGAGAAACGTACATACGTGCTGCTCAACAAAAAAAAACTGAAAAAATTCTCATATGTATAAACGTGCTACTATCCATGATTGAGAAAAAAAATAAAATCTCCGGGTATGTACATACTACACACAGTTCTTCCCTACTCGAATATTTGTACATACGAGAAACATCCACCCATCCCTAATAAACTTATCTAAATTAGATGTATACAGGGAAAATACTACGACTACATTTGATATTAACTATATTTTCATTTAAAAACTATCACATGGAAGCATTTTTAGCTCTTTGCCCATTAAACATTATGTAAACCCGCCATGTAGTACTTCTACACACACTTCTACGCTGCCACGTGACATTTCAATAAATTAGAAAAATCATAAAAATTATGAGAATAAACAAAATATCTGGTTGTCGATTTTCACTGATATATGGTAGACCCATTGTGCGTATGTACCTCCTCACCTATATCTTTTCTCTCCTATTTTCCTCATTTAGTTAGATGAAAAAAATATTTTATGTTAACAAATTTTAAACAACTATACTATCTAAATCATATAGCTAACTTTTTATTGGTGTACACCATTAGATTATTTAGTATAAAACTTAAAATCAAAGAACCAAGTTAACTATATTTTTTTAAAAAAATCATTACTTTGGTCATACATATTCTATGCATTAGCTATTGTTCACTAATCCATACATTTTTAAGAAAAACATCAAATAGATTTTAAAACCTTTTGATTAATAATACACACTTAAATTAGAACAATTTAAGTAGTTTAATTAAAAATACAATACCTAAAGTATTTTCTAATAATCAACTCAAAACTAGGACCCATTCTATTTATCTTGAGAACAATAATCTCCTCCCATCCTGCTTTACGTACACCTTTACCCTCCCCTATAACTCTCTCATCCTCTCTTCTCCAATTCAATTATCTCCTCTTCTATTTTTTTTAGTTAACATAAAATAAAAATAATCATAGCTATTGTTTTATTTATAATAAAATAAATAAATAAAAATAACATTAGCTATATTTTACTATATAAAATTTAAAATACATCATTTAAAGGTTGACCCTATCGTGGCCTGACAACTAAACAACAACGAAAAATTAATTGAACATATGTATTATATTATACTAGATCACTGTACGTAACAAAAATCAATTAAACGCCCTCCAGAGCACTCGTAAATGACCATATATCATCTCCTAAAATTCTAAGAAAAACCAATTAAATTGATGCATTCATTATATTTGACTATTAGATCTATTTTATTAAAAGAAAATCTTAAGTTGCCATGTGTCACGTCCTATAACAGAAAGAACCTTAGAAATTCTTAAAAAATGAAATACCCCATCATCAGCTTTCACTTAATTCATATAGAAAAATTAGAAAAAAAAATCTCCTCCACCTCCTCCTTGCCATCACATGCACACAACACTGTTCGTCACCTCCCTATTTTTTATCTATTAAACTAAAAAAGAAACAACAAATACTGTTGGATATTTTTTTTAGAAACAAAGACATCTTTTTTATCTATTAAACTTATTAAACTAAAAGAGAAACAACAAATAATGTTGGATATTTTTTTCGAGAAACAAAGTACATATGCCCCTATGAACGCATACCCTACTCCTATCAGGACCTCTGAGAGATTAGGCCGACATATTTTGAGATTGACGAAGTCACCACGAGCGCCTCACTGTTGATGGATACGTCGTCTACCACTGAAAAAAATTTCAAGTTTGGGACTTGAACCCGAGTGGGAAAGTTCCACCACAGGGAAACTAACCAGTTGAGCTACGTTCACTTCGCAATAATGTTGGATATTAAAACAACCATAATTTTTAAGCTATATCTCTGGAATATTCCTATGCCTTTTAAACCGGTGGAACCATTATTTCTAATCGTTATATATATATATATATATATATATATATATATATATATATATATATATATATATATATATATATATATATATATATATATATATATATATATATCGTTATATGTATTCATGGTACATCACATTTCAAAAATATTATTGTGCAATTATATTTCGTCGTTATCGTATTCATGTTAGGTTGTGTAGTACCTCTTACCCACTCTACATAATATGTTCATAGATAGACTGCCTCTCAAATTATGTCAATCATACTAGGCTATATACAATTTAGTGGAGCTTCATGTCCCACCCAAATCATCCTCTAATAAACCATGATAATAGGTATGCAATTAAATAGAAAAATATCTTACTTTTATTTTACACTTACTTTTACTTTCGTTGACATGTTTTCTAAAGAAAATAAGTTTACCTTCTTTTCAAAAGATGAAGAAAATTATAAATAATTGTTTATAGGTATTACTTAAATATGATATAATGGAAAGCTAATAGGTTAGAAAATTGTAAAAGCAATTAATGCCGACGAAAACAATTTGGGAGAAATCATAGCAGATGTTCTCCGGTTAATACTTCGCTCTTATAAGTATCTCAAACCTATTATCATACGACACATGCCCGCGCATTCGCGCGGGCTACCTTCCTAATTATTAAAAATGGCGCATATTAATGACAGGAGAGGATAGAATATATAATCTTATATGTGCCTATATTTATGCTATATTTACCTTGTGAATTTATTTGTTTCAGTTAACTATTACGTTCTATTAAAGTATAACTATTTTGTGATCATATCCTTCCTAACCAGTTATGAAACGACTATGATTAATTGGAATTGAAATCGCCTTAAACTTAATTTTATACTTGTGAGAAAAAGAAGTCCACCCTTAATAATCAACTAGTAGTAAATCCAATGCACTATCAAATTGACGACAGGTGGTTTGAATATGACTAGAGAGGCTATAACTAAACACCCATTAGCGCCAAGAGATAAGGTGGGCCCATGGGATAAATAGAGTAGCTCGAGAGGTTGGGCCTATTGAATTTCCAAAAGCTCATACGGATGGAGTACTAGAGTTTTTTTTCCCAATCTCCTATAGAAAATTTAACAAAGAAAAATGTTTGTAAAGACACATTTTTTTAGTTTGTTTATCCCTATATAATTTCTGTGGCAAATTTCCTACCACAATAAAAAAAATAATTAAAGATATGTTTTGAAGGACGTGTTGTTATCCAAAATATAAAAAATGAATTGGAAAGAGTAGCAGCCCTAGTCATATGTTTTTTTTTGCTGGGTTGGCTGAAGGAGGGCAACCATGCATTTTGATTAATGTTAGGAAGGGTTTTGTTACGACGAAGTACTTGACATCGACATAACACTGTTGAGACTAGTGATGAATCACTAGAGAAACTTAACACTTACATTACCAGAGCTACTTAGAAAGGATTTGAAAACTCCTGCTCTCTTTGAAAGTAATTCTTCATCTTTGATTTCACCAAGGATTTGAAAACCTATTGATTTTTTGATAGATTTGGAGCTTCAAATCTTACATAATTTTCAACCAATCTATACAACCCGTTTTAAATAAAATAACAAAAAATGACAAATATGCCAAAAAAATCATAAATCTAGAGAAAAAACACTTTTGAAATTTTTTTTCTAATTTTGATGCACTGTAGCTAAATGTAAGTATATTGTACCAGAGTGTAAGTGCGCTATAACTAAGTGTATAAGTTTAACTGCTAAGAGCAAGTTCAATAGTATAGCCAACTACTAGCTCCAATTCATCTATAGCCAATCTAATAGCTCATTCATACAATAGTTACATACTACAGTATTAATACCTGGTCCCATCTGTCATATACACACTGCGTCTTGTAGTCCGTGGTACAGCTGGCTACAAATCTGTAGCCCGCTACTCTTCTCTCTCCTTATTAATCTCCTTAAAATATATTTGCAGCTGGCTTATAGCCTGCTATTGTATCTGCTCTAAGGATTTTTTCTTTTTTTTTTTGCATCTAAGACAGGAGCCCAAAAATCTAACACAAGTGAAATAGCAAAACCGTTTCACCAAATGACTGCCCAAATGTGCAAGACGGTACCCCTCAAACACGCTGGCATTTCTCTCCTTTCTAAATCGACCAGCAGACCAACATGAAGAACGTGTTGAAGGATTTCCTGTAGTTCATCCGAAAAGCACCCCTTGTCAGCCACCACCACTCACCCATGTCGTGTAGCAACTCTGAGGAAGTTGAAAAGGGATATATATACCCACCCAGGCTTTCAACACTCCAAATTCTGTTGGTACATATAAACGCAAGAGACGAACAAATGCTTGCAATCTTTGTCAGCTGAAGCACATACAGTAGATGGCAACTCCGTTGTTGTGGTCAATTTCTTTTGAGGACATTATCAGCTATGAGGCATTTTTTCCCCAACCAGATGAAGAATTTGACATTTGACAGTGCGCTTATCTTCCATATTAGCTAGCTTGCGCAGGCTTGATCTCACCTTGCTGTAGACACAGAGAAAGCAGCTTAATTTAGTCTATGAGCTTCCACAACACCTGATCATTCTTCCTCTATTTGCAGCTCTATTTGTAGAGGATTCGGAGGTGAGTGAAAGTGAAAGGCCAGACCTAGGCAGGATTAATATCCTATATGAAAACACTTTGACGGTGTCCTCTACTGGTCATAGTATGAATCTAACGATGACTCAAGCTAATCCAACTGTTTGCACAACCATGCATCTTGTTGAATTGCACACAGAGTAGTCAGTTCATCTTAAAATCTTAGGTTTGCAGGGAAGAACGGACAATCCACTCGTACTCAGACTGTTTGACCCACGGTTGATCATCTCAATATCCAAATTAAACAATACAATCCAAAGAATCATCGATGTCAAACACACCTTTAACTACTAAGTCATCGCTATGTGTTCTGCTATGATCAAACTGCAAGAGCCGGTGGAGAACATCACTCATCGGCGGCCTCGACGCCGGCTCCTCGCCGGTGCAAACCACGCCGAGCTCGAACACGGCCACCATGTCATCCAGGTAGGAAGGATCCTGAATCTCGCCGTCGACCAAGTCGGCGACCGGGCCACCATTGATGTACCGCTTCGATGCCCATTTGGCCAAGCAGCTGCCCGACTCCGTGCCGCCGTCTTGCGGCCCCCTGCCTGTAGCCAGCTCTAGCAGCACCACACCGAAGCTGTACACGTCCACCTTGACGCTTACCTTTGACCTGTATACGTACTCTGCAATAAGCAAATTAATACACCAAATGTATGCACATCTCAAATTCAGACAAATTATAATGGAACATTATGATCTTCTCTATGCACCCTCTATTGTAGATTGCGACAAAAATAGATTAGTACTTTAATAAATCCTATGCTGGAAGCATTCTACTACAAATAGAAATAGTAGCAGGAAGTTTTTAGCCGTAATTTGTCAACTATACCCTATTGATCTTACTTCCAATAATTAATTAAGGTGATAAAGATATGATGACTTCGCTTAAAAAAATATAGAAGTTGAAATCATTTCTTTTACAGTAGAGAGCACGATAAAAGTTATAAAAAATATTAGATACCTGGAGCAATGTAGCCAAAGGTGCCACAGACGGCGGAGGCCGACTCGGACTCACCGGACTTGGCAAGGATTCGAGCAAGCCCAAAATCAGCGATCTTGGCCCTGAACTTGCGGTCGAGAAGAATGTTGCTACACTTGACATCGCGGTGGATGACCGGCTGCACAAAATCCTCATGCATGTAGCTGAGGCCTCTAGCTACATCAATGGCGATGGCCACCCTCGTCGGCCAGTCCAACGGCCCGCTTTTGCCGGCTCGCTTGTAGCGGTGCAGCCATTGATCGAGGCTCCCGTTCTCCATGTGCTCGTAGACGAGCAGCTTCGTCTCCTGGCTAGAGATGCAGCAGAGAAGGTCGACGATGTTGCTATGACGGAGATCACCCAACGTCCTCACCTCCGACTCAAACTCCTTGTCGAGGTTCGTGTCCAGTTTCCCGGCATTGCCAATCCTCTTCACGGCCACCGTCGTTGGCGTACAGCTACCGCCATGTCGTCCTGCCTTGACGTCACCGGCGAGGTGGATACGGTACACTTTCCCTGAGCCACCCTTACCAATCACATTGCACTCGCTGATATTGCTGATAATGTCATGCTCGGTGAAATCTATCGTTCTGAATTGTGTCATCTTCCACGACGTAACATCTTGTGGACCTTTCTTGCGCCTGAGGAAGAGAAGCCATCCGGTGATGGCGACACTAGCAAGAGTAATGCAGGGAAGAACGACCAATATGGCTATTATGCTCAGTGCAAGGTGATCATGACTCATGCTTTGACTCCAGGGACATGTCCGGATGTGCATGCCGGATTCTGATTGACAACAGAGACTAGGGTTATCCAAGAAGCTGTCCTCATATGCTAGCGTTTACAATGCTGCTGGGACCTCACCGGAGAGCTGGTTGGAAGAAAGATTAAGAACATTGAGATGAAGGTTGTTGAAATCTTGAGGTATGTCGCCGGTGAGCTCGTTGTCGGAGAGGTCAAGAATGTATAGGCCCATCCACCCGACTGCGGCAGGGATCTCACCGGAAATCCGGTTTCTGCTAAGGTTGAGGGAGGTCAGACTTGTCAATGATTTGATAGACGGCGGAATCGAGCCAGATAACTGGTTGCCGGCGAGGTTCAACTCGGTGAGGTTGGCGAGCCTAGACATGTCAGTTGGCAGTTCACCGGAGAACTGGTTGTTCTCCGCCCTGAAACTCTTCAGACCGACGGCGGCCGACGGGAGGGCACCGGAGAAGCGATTGTTCTCCATCTCAATCCTCGAGATGTTAAATGATATCTCACTGGGTAGAGTGCCGGTGAAGTTGTTGTTGTAAATCATGACATTGGTGAGCAACTCGAATGACCATATCTTCTCGGGAAAGTCCCCAACAAAGTGGTTGTTGTATGCCATGATGTTGTTGACGGTTTCGCAATCCCTGAGGTTCGCCGGAAACACACCGGAGAAGCTATTGTTGAACACCACGATGTCATAGAGCTTCTTATTGAAGCAGAGCGTATCCGGTAGCTCACCAGAGAGGTTGTTGTTGGAAACCTCGAAATTCCCCAATTCCGAATGCTTCCCAAGCTCCGTGGGTAGGGGCCCGGAGAGCTTGTTATTGAAAAGCCGGATATCAGTGAGGTTCGGCATCATACCAACACCAGCCGGGATGGGTCCAGTGAGGTTGTTGTAGTACAAGAATAGTAATCTCAACTGCTTCAAGTTTGCAATGTCGTCTGGTATTGATCCGGAGAGCTTGTTCATGGACAGATCAAGCTCCTGCAGGTTGAGAGCTGTGATGTTAGGTCCAATCTCACCACTCAAATTGCTTGCATAGAGATATAGAAACTCGAGCTTCTGGTGTTTCAATACCCACTCGGGGATTTGTCCATGCAACTTATTTATTGACAAATCTAACAGTGTTAGCTCCGTCAATGACGACATATCATCAGGGATGGTCCCAGTCACGTTCATTGATGACAACCACAACAACTTCAGCTTTGTGAGATTGCCAAACTCTTTTGGGACTGGACCCGGCTCAAACGGGTTGTTCGCTAACGTCAGAGTCTCAAGCTCCACAAGGCCTCCAATGGCGGCACCCGGGTAGTTCCCATTGAAGTTGTTAGTGTCAAGCACTAGCGACTTGAGCTTCGAGAACTTTCCAATAGCCGATGGCACATTGCCAACAAAAGCATTGCTCGACAGGTTGAGGTGCAACATCCCCAACGACAGCTTGTCGATGTCACCAGGAAGTCTGCCGGATAATTGATTGTTGGATAGGTCAAGGAACTCCAAAGCTGAGCAATTGTAGAGCACCGTGGGGAAATCACCGACGAGGTTGTTGTAAGAGAGGTCTATGTAGGTTAGGTTCTTAAGGCTGCAGATAGAAGCTGGGATTGGATTGGCTATTTGGAAGCTCTGGAAGGAGAGGGATGTAACCTGGCCATCTGTACAAACAACTCCTACCCAATCACAGTAACCAAAAGAATTAGAACTTCTCACCTCCCATGAGCTGAATGCAGCAGGGCTACCCCAATCTCTCTTGATGGTCAGAAGGGTTTCGAGCTCGCCACCGTCGCTGGAGCCAGAGAAGAAGAGGAGCAGTAGTAACAAAAGATTATTGGTATTATTGGTCATTTTTTGTTACTAGTTACGAGTGGTGATGCTTGTTTAATGTGGACTTGTGAGACTGACTGACTTGGAGAGTGAGAAGCTACCAATTTCAGTACGTATGCAGTACGCTAGTGCAGACTTGCAGCTGGCCGTCTCTACTCTCTAGCCTTTACCGTGTGTGCTGGGGCTATGTTGGTCAAGGTCATCGATAATGCAAAAGGACTGTTTGAGCTCGACATATATTTCCACATAAATAATTGATATTTGATAATGATATTTAAGAATACTACCATTTTAGGTGTGTTTGGAAAATGTGTTAGGAGAGGCCGGTGGGCTTAGGAAATGGAAATGAATGGAGGGATGCGATGAAATGGGGTGAGAAGAATGAATGGCTAAAATTGAACCTTACCCTTTGATTTGCAATCTGATACTGACACAACGGACTCACGTTGAGGAGTTTCAGGCTTTCAGATGAATAAGAACCTGATTCTCTAAATTAAGCAGATATTGGTGGATCCGTTATTGAAACTTCAGAAGAATATAAATCCAAGGAACAAGCAGAAACTAAAGCCGACAAAGATAAGTCTAAAGACTATAATACTACATATCAGAATGTGTGACAATTTGGTCGCCGACCGAGATTGGCCTACACGTCTCAAAATACGTTATACTCATAATTAAAAAAATTAAATTGGACTATCTATTTAAATATGAATACAAACAAATCCTAACTTAGACTTATTATCGAATGCACGCCAAAAAAAAGCGTGACACAAACCCAAAATAAACTATTTTATCATCGCATGCAAAAAAAAAGAGGTCGCAAGGGACATGAATCAAATTTTAGTGCTTTAATTTAAAATAGTCAAATTCGATTGATTGGGACCCCCAGTTTGAAATATATTTTTTGTTTGGCGAATATGTAAAAGATATGTAAAAGAAACGTGTGAAAATCCATCTTTGGCGATATTCCATTCTATAAAAAGAGGTGCACGATAATTTATACCTACATGTTTCAAAGTACACTATACTAATACATATATAGGAAATTTAAAATGGATTGTCCATTTTAATATGAATACAAACAAATCCAAAAATAAACTATTTATCAAACGCCTGGCAAAATATAAAAGAGATGAGTGACATTATCCTGAAATAAACTATTTTACCACAAGCGCGCCAAAACAAAATTGAGCATGAGTACGACATGAATCATAATTCATAGTTCCGCAATCCATATGAGCCTTTCCTTTTTCACTGTATACTAAAATGATAGGGCATATAGACTGTATAACATATATTCATACTACTCGTCCAACAAATTAAAATTTAAACCAAAATATATGCACGTCGTGCCAACGGAAAAATAATTGTACTACAAAAATCTACTGTATAAAATAAAAAATATCTGCCACATCATCTCCTAGTTTGAATTTTTTTTTCACAAAATATTTAAAATTAAGAAAGGCTTGAAAATCCGTCTTTAATTTTAAGTTGTTGCTTGAATCAATATGAGCCGTTCGATCTTCAGTAGGCTTTCCTTACTTAATAACCAGCAAATATAAGCCATAAAGATGCATCCCTAGCCTAGTAGACGCCGTCCCACCGCAGCCATCGTCTGCCGGCCCTCACTGCCGGTGGTTTCTCTCTGTTCTTTAACAAAATCCTCTGCTAATAGTATTCTACTACCAGAAGAAGAAGCAGTCGAAGCATTGCTAGCCATCAATTTAGGAGCGTCTCACTTCATTGGACAATTATAACCTCTAATATAAAAGATAATTAAGATAATAAAAATAGATATGATCACTTGGCTAAAAAACATAAAAGTTGTAATCATTTCTACTACAATAGAGACCATAGTAAAAGTTATTAAAAATAGTATATACGTACAGCAATGTAGCCAAAGGTGCCACGGATGGCGGAGGCCGACTCCGACTTGCTAGACTTGGCAACACTACTAGAAAACGATTTCCTAACATCATGATTTTATTTTTCCAGGCGGACTATAAAATCACCATTTACAAAAATAGCTCAAGGTACAATAAAACTAGTATGGTCTGTGAAAATCGATTTTCACTGGCACAGTCTTAAGTGGTCAGCCTAAAAAATAATCGTTATTTTGCAGGTGGACTACTTAAGGCCATATATGTGAAAATTGATTTTCATAGGCGGGACATAAATACGTCTGCCTGCAAAAAGTTGGAGGCCGGCCTCGTAAAAATCTGCCTCCACCCTTCCATCAGCAAGTCCCTCACTCCCTCACCACAGACCTCACCTTCCACCCCCTCTCCTTCACTTCGCTCCCTGATCTGCCTTCCTCGGTGTGGCTCCCCTTCACTCCCTCTCCCTCCCATTAGGCGGTGGCGCGGCTCCCCTCGGGCGGTGGCCATAGTAGGTGTTGGCGCGGCTCCCCTCCATTTCCCTCCTAGATCCGACGGAGGGGCAACAGCAGCGACGCTGGCCACAGCAAGCGACGGTGGTGGATGAGGCGGCGTGCCCCGTCCCCTTCCTCCCTCCATCCCAGATCTGGCAGGGGGGGAGGGACCGAAGCGGGGAAGGCAGCGGCAATGGCCTCAACAGGCGTAGGGGGGAGCGTGCCGGCAGCGGGTGAGGCGGCGCGGCCACTCCCTTCCCTTCCCTCCCAAATCCGACCGAAGGGGTGAGGACGGCGGCGGCGACCTCAGCAGGTGGAGTGGGCAGGGCGCCGACAGCGGTGGAGGCGGCACGGCCCCTCCCCTCTCTCCCTCCCAGATCCGACCGGAGAGTGGCAGCGGCGGCCACAGCAAGAGGTGGCGGTGCGGCTCCCCTCCCTCTCCCTCCCAGATCCGATGGAGGGGCGACGACGGTAGTGGCGTCGGCGGCGGTGTGGCTAGATAGGGGAGGGCGGCGACGGGTAGGGGTGGTATTTTCTTTTGTTCACGGATAATACTTTCGCAGGTGGGTGGCTATAGAGCCTGCGATGAAGATTCAGAGGCCACCTGCGAAAATGATTTTCAGCTGCCTAGAAAAATCTATTTTGCCTGTTTGCAAAAATCTGTTTTCTAGTAGTGCAAGGATCCAAGCTAGCCTGAAATCAGCGATCTTGGCTTTGAACCCGCGGTCGAGATGAATGTTGGTACACATAACATTGCGGTGGATGACCGGCTGCACAAAATCCTCATGCATGTAGCTAAGGCCTCTAGCAACATCAATGGCGATAGCCAGCCTTATCAGCCAGTCCAACGGTGTGCTTTTGCCGGCTCGCTTGTGGCGGTGCAGCCACTGATCGAGGCTCCTGTTCTCCATGTGCTCGTAGACGAGCAGCTTTGTCTCCTGGCTAGAGACGCAATAGAGCATGTCAATGATGTTGCTATGCTGGAGGTCAACCAACATCCTTTCCTCCGTCTCGAACTAATCATGGTTTGTGGATCTCGCTGGTAAGTTTGTTGGATGAGAGATTGAGAAAGTTGAGGTGCAGATCATTGAATTCCTGAGGTATGTGGCCAGTGAGCTTGTTGATGGAGAGGTCAAGAATGTTTAGATCCATTAACCCAAGTGCTGCAGGGATATCTCTGGAAATCTTGTTGTTGCTAAGGTTGAGGAAGGTCAACTTTGTCAATGATTGCATAGATGGTGGAATCGAGCCGAACAACCTGTTCCCACCAAGGTTCAGCTGTGTGAGATAAGCGAGCCTTGACATGTCATCTGGTATTCTGGTAGTGCTCCACATAGCTAGTTGTTCTCCACCTTGAAGTTCTTCAGTGCAATGGCGGCGGATGGGAGGGCACTGGAGAACATATTGTTGCCAATCTCAATCCTTGAGATGTTGAATGATGTCTCACTTGGTAGATTGTCGGTGAAGTTATTGTTGTAAATCATGATGTTGGTGAGCATCGCAAATGACCATATCTTCTCTGGGAAGTCCCCGACAAAGTGATTGTTGTACGCCATGATGTCGTTGATGGTGTCGCAGGTCCCCAAGGTTCATCGGGAACACGCCGGAGAAACTGTTGTTGAACAATACAATGTCATAGAGCTGTTGTACAGTTGTACACAACCAATTTTTCTTTCATATATGGCACATGTTAGTCAGATTATCATCCCCAGAACATGTGATGTTATTTTTGAATAGTCCCACATTGGTTGTGGAAGGGCAAAGGATCTAAGATATAAGTGGGGGAGCCCCTCACCTCAACGGCTAGCTTTTGGGGTGGGAAAGGCCCTTTACGATCCTACAATTGGTATCAGAGCCAGGCTAGGTTAACATCTCTGACCCGATGGACACGTGTGAAGGCCTGATGGACCGTGGGTGCCTACGGGGCCCGTATACCTGATGGACCGTGGGCGGTGGGGCCCGGATACGGTGAAGGGGCGGTGAAGGGCTGAGGGACACCAATGTGTGAAGGGGGAGATTGTTGAATAGTCCCACATTGGTTGTGGAAGGGCAAAGGATCTAAGATATAAGTGGGGGAGCCCCTCACCTCAATGGCTAGCTTTTGGGGTGGGAAAGGCCCTTTACGATCCTACAGTTATCATGTTAAGGTAACCCCAACAAAATCTAGATGTCTTTCAATGAAAAGCTTGGTCTTTATAACATTTATTCTTAAAAAAATACAAAGACGTAGGCTAAAAGATGGCCCGACTTCTAGGCCACACAATGCACATTAGCCACTCAATACCATTGCCCTCATACCATAGCTCCCGCGACAACTAAAGTAGATGGAGCTTGATGTGAATGTGTGTGTGCATCTCAGGTCTTGAACCAACATGTAAAACACAAAGTAACAGAGAAAACGCTCAGCTGGTTTTGTGTCTAACAAAATGTTGAAATTGATCCAGATAGTTGGTTCCCAGAAAGATCTAGCCTGATAAGGTTGGCGAGCTTGGACATGTCTGAAGGTAGCGTGCCGGAGAACAAATTATTTTTCGCTAAAAATCTTTGGAGTCCAGTTGCAGATGTTGGAATTGCACCAGAGAACTTATTGTTCTCTATATCAACCAACGAGATGTTGGATGATATCTTACTTGGCAGAGTACCGGTGAAGTTGTTTCCTCTAATCATAACTCTGGTAAGCATCGTAAACGACCATATCTTCTTTGGGAAGTCCCCGACAAAGTGGTTGTTGGATGCCATGATATTATTTATAGTATCGCAGCCCCCAAGGTTCGCCGGGAACACTCCAGAGAAGCTATTGTTGAATACCACAAGGTTATAGAGCTTTTTGTTGAAGCAAAGCGTATCAGGCAGCTCACCGGACAGGTTGTTGTTGGACACCTCAAAACTCCCCAATTCTGAATATTTCCCAAGCTCAGGGGGTAAGGGCCCGGAGAGTTTGTTATTGAAGAGCCGGATATCGGTAAGGTTTGGAAGCATACTGACACCGTTTGGGATGGGTCCAATGAGGTTGTTGTAGTACAAGCATAGCAAGCTCAAGTTCTTCAAGTTTGCAATGTCTTCTGGTATTGATCCAGAGAGCTTGTTCATGGACAGGTCAAGCTGCTGCAATTTGAGAGCTGTGATGTCAGGGCCAATCTCGCCACTAAAATTATTTGCAGACAGGTACAACATCTCGAGCTTCTCAAGCTTCCATACCCACTCTGGGATCTTTCCTTGCATCTTATTCTGTGACAAATCCAATAGTGTAAGCTCCTTCAGTGCTGACAGGGCATCATTGATGTCACCAGTCAGGTTCGTCCCGGATAGCCACAGATATGTCATCTTTGTCAACTTCCTAAACTCGTTCGGAATTGGACCTGGCATCAACGGATTGTATGCCAACGTCAGCGTCTGAAGCTCCACAAGGCCTCCAATGGCAGCACCTGGATAGCTCCCATCAAATCTGTTAGTGTCCAGTACCAGCGACTTGAGCTTGGAGAACCTTCCAATAGCCAACGGCACATGGCCCATAAAAGAATTGCTTGACAGGTTGAGATGCTGCATCTCCAAGGGTAGCTTGTCGATGTTGTCAGGAAGGTTTCCGGTCAATTCATTGTATGACAGGTCAAGGAATTGCAAAGCTGAGCAATTGTAGAGCACAGTGGGGAAATCACCGGTGAGGTTGTTATAAGAGAGGTCTAAGTACTTCAGGTTCTTGAGGCTACAAATAGAAGCTGGGATTGGATTGGCTATTTGGAAGTTGTGGAAGGAGAGGGATGTAACGTGGCCATTTCTACAACCAATTCCTGCCCAATTACAGTGACTGAAAGAACTCGAGTTTCTCACCTTCCATGAGCTGAATGCAGCAGGGCTACCCCAATCTCGCTTGATGGTCAGAAGGGTTTCGAGCTCGCCGCCGTCGCTGGAGCCGGAGAAGAAGAGGAGCAGTAGTAGTAACAAAAGATTATTGGTACTATTGGTCATTTTTTGTTACTAGTTACGAGTGGTGATGCTTGTTTAATGTGGACTTGTGAGTCTGACTGACTTGGAGAGTGAGAATCTACCAATTTCAGTACGTATGCAGTACGCTAGTTCAGACTTGCAGCTGGCCGTCTCTAGTCTTTACCGTGTGTGCTGGGGCTATGTTGGTCAAGGTTATCGATAATGCAAAAGGACAGTTTGAGCTCGACATATTTTTCCACAGAAATAATTGATATTTGATAATGGTATTCAAGAATACTAGTACCATTTTATGATTTTTGCAATCTGATACTGACATAACAGACTCACGTTGAGGACGGAGTTTCAGGTTTTCAGATGATTAAGAACCTGATTCTCTAAAGCAGATATTGGTGGATCCGTTATTGAAACTTCCGAAGAATGTAAATCCAAGGAACAAGCAGAAACTAAAGCCGACAAAGATAAGTCTAAAGACTATAATATTGCATATCAGAATGTGTAACAATTTGGTCGCTAACTGACTCATGAGATTGGTCTCCTCCACACCCATGTAACCCTAGCCGCGCGTGCGTGCTTTGGTAAATCATAGGGGGCAGTTAATAAGTCTTCTTCCCTCTCTAAATTTATTTTTTTTTCTAAATCTATTCCTCACGGTGCGAATACAATAGGGCCAGACGGCCACTTCGATTTTTAAAAAGAAGGCCAAATAAGAAAAGTTTAAAATGTAGGGTCAAATTTGCAGTTAGAATTTGAAATATGGACAGAAGAGCAATTGTCCCATAACTGGCACTATAAACGTTTAAGAAGGAAAATATATTGTAAAAATCACGTGCAAACCTGAAAGCTACCATTGGATTTAAAAATAAACGTATGAGATTTATCCACGTCATCAATGGTAAAATTTTTACTCATGATTAAATCTGCAAGTAATTTTTACTCTAAATGACGTGGATAAATATCAGGTGTCTTTTTTTTTTAACAAAGGTAGTTTTCAAGTTTTCACCTAATTTGTGATTATCACATATTTTCCAGAACATTCACCAACAGAGGACGATACTTAATTAATGCCTTCTTTATTGGTTGATTGATCAGCTTATCATACAAACGATATGATGCATCGATCGATCTGATCATATGGCCGGTGGCGATGGTAATGGGCAGTTGACCTGGCAGGCCTCGAGGCTCTGGTAGCATTGCCCGTCGCTGACCTCACAACACCAGCAGTTCTTGCACAGGTCTGGCCGCTTTGCACATAGCGGCCCAGGTGGTATGTTGATCTTCTCTCCCAACATGTCACCATTGCTCCGGCCTATTAAATATTAATTAATTAATTAAATCATTAACACAGACACTTATGTATGCTATGGTGAAAATGATGGTTATATAGAACTTGCTCAAAGAATATAGAAAAAACAAAGCTCAAAGAATCCCTTCTGTATTCATGAATTTTACCGTATCCTTATATGTCCTTGCGTTTTTATTTGGATCTCCTTTATACCTGTTATATTAGTTGTCTGTTAGATTTTTTTTTCAAAATGACTTATATGCCATACTTATGCTTTCTACTTTGTAAACATAATCTAAAAAGAATTGTGATAAAATCAAACTGGACATAATTATGATCCCAAATATAGAAAAGATTTTTTTTTACGAATTTGATGAAACACGTACAAAAGATTCACCAAGAAACTGAAAAGGCAAAATTGTTTTTCAGTTGGATTTAAATTTCAGCGAAAACATTTAAAAATATTTACAAATATTATTTTTTTGGTCTGCTCCGTTTGTTTTTTTTCATAAACGAATCTTTTTCACCTTGAAGCTATATATGTTATTATTTCTAAAAGAGTCTAACGGTTAACTCACAGTCGACTAGCTAGATGTATATAGGACGGTCTTATGGTGGGCTTCAAGGGTTTAAAATGCACGAATTGGAAATTGGAATCCAAAATAATCAAGAACTTGGAAATTGGAACGAGACAAAATTTAGGGAAAAGAAATTTAATTGAAAACTCGGAGGGAACCTAAGGAATTTTCTGTATATATTGATCAGTACATTCTCGAGACTAATTAAAAGGATGTTTGGACTTTGATTTAAGCACACCCCCAAAACCATATACATACGCCATCTATCTTAAGGTCCACATGCACCAGTGCTAATCCATTTTGGCGTTGAGTTTTCTGCTGCAGGTGAATCTGCACTACGCGCTAACATCTACATCAACAGAGGCTTTTGAACCACGAGCAATTAGTGGCATCAACAATACCGGTCAATAATTATAATCCACCCTATTTTCTACCCTATCTTGCATAAGATTTATTAGGTGTTCATGCTAAGAGATCCTTTTCGATCGGATCATTAAGTTCAACTCCAACGAAAGAAACAAAGTCAATTAACAATATATGTGGAGATAAACTAAGGGCACTCTCCCAACGTTCCATCTCTCATCTAATTTTCATAGTGTTAAATACATTGTCATCTCTCATCTAATTTTCATAGTGTTAAATACATTGTCATGTATAAAAAACCGAGGTATCTAAAGAGTTAACGAGGAGAGATTAAAAAAATGAAGAAATCATTAGTAATTAAGAAACTACCTCTACACATAAATCAAGAATGAAAACAAGAGATACAAAAAAAAAAGAGAGATAAGAGAGCTAGGATGAGTATCTATATATAAGTATAAAACTAATTGATAATTTCTAATTAGGATTGCCCTTACATTGCACCGCAGGAAGAGCAGCGCATCCGATGATCAGCAGCAGCAGAAACAGCAACCGAGAATCGACGTGCTTCATCTCCATTATTCGCGGTCCGATTTTTGCAGGGCTCGATGATCTTTTAGAAAAGAAATACTAGTCTGCAGGCTCGTACTGGACGAGTAGACAATCTATTTATATAGAGGCCTCGTGAATAGTGTTAATTATCGTAATTTTTTTTAGATAATGTTAATTATCGTAATTGATGCTGGCTATAAATAGATAATTGTAACCCGAGCCGGTATTTCTGTAATTAGAGACAATTGATGCCGTTTATTATTAGCAAGGCTGACATATAATGCTTCCTGTTGCGTTTGCTGGACAGATTTATTTCTGCTTTCTCGACAAGTTCCATAAGAGATCATATCTTGACAGCAATGGAAGGTAGGCGTAATGGGCCAAGGCAGAATGTTAGCCTTGGGCCGTTGGGCCTTGGGGTCGAGGACGTGTTCATACCCAGTTAATCCGTCCATACATTTATACTATAAAAAAATGATTTTCACAGCTTTACTCACCCTTATAATAATTTTATAGACCGATAAAATGCAAAATGGATACCCCGCTAATTGTTGTCTTTCGAATCATCTCTTTACTCTGGCAGCGGAAGATGCTATCCTTCGGAACAATGCAGCCAGGAGAGGGGAACAATTGTGTTCGTTTTGGGTGGTTGGGAACCAAACTCCTCCACACGAAAATAGAGCAGTGTATTAGCGCGTGATTAATTAAATATTAACTATTTTTTTTAAAAAAATGAATCATTATGTTTTTTAAGCAACTTTCGTATAAATTTTTTTTAAAAAAATATGTACCGTATAACGGTTTGAAAAGTGTGAGCGCGAAATACGAGGGAGAGCGGTTGGGAACTAGGAGCAACAAACACAAGTCTCATGCTCAAACGACAAAAGCATCACTGTTTGCATTTATCAAAGTAGTTCTGGTAGGTGTTCTTTTTGCTAGGTAGTACATACCTCACAGGGGAGGCTCCTGCAGTCCTGCTTATGCCATTCACGGTATACACACGTGGCACGTGGCACGTGGCAATATTAGTCCAAGTAGACAAATCGCTTGCGTGGAGGGGAGAGGGGAGTGGGAACCGGGTTTGGGTGACCAAAGTTGGTCACAAGAACCTCGCAGCAGTTCGGTGAGAAAAAGTGCTCATCCGCGCATGACAAGGGGAGAGACCGGGAGGGAGAAGGTGAAGAACGGTGTCCGGCTGAAGAAAAAAAACCCGATTTGCCGGAGAAGCTCACCGGAGTAGGGATGCTCGAGGAGGTCATCGCTGCTGCGTGGGCTCGGGGAAGCCGTTATCCCCGTTGTGTGGGCATGAGGTTGCCGAGGGAGGAACCCGGAGAGGAAGGGAGAGGTGCCTGCTGCCGTCGAGCTGCCGCCGCCACCGCGACCCCTCCTGAGGGGCGCCGGCGGTAGTGTGGGGGAGGGGAAGCGCTTGATCTGCGCTGCCAATGGGAGAGGAGGTGGCAGGGGAGTCGCCGCCGTTCACCGTGGGTGGGAGGAGAGGAGGGGGTGGGGGAGTCGCCACCGTGTGCCGTCGTCATTGAGGACGGAGAGGAGGAGGGGGCAGGGTTCGCCGCCTAGTGCTGCCGTGGGAACGGAGGGAGAGGATAAGATTAGCGGCGGAAGTTGGGGAGGCGCGGGGATTTTGCTCCGAAGGAGCGGTTTTCGTGGTGAGGCGCGTGAAAAGAAATTGATTGTGGGACCCATCTCAAACAACGCGCACTGTGGAGATGAGTGCCTCATTTACCTTTTTTCTTACGTGGATGCCCTAGACTTCTCGTGAGGCTAAGATGCATTGCTAATGCCTTAGAGCAACTTCAATAGTATAGCCAACTACTAGCTTCAATTCATCTATAGCCAATCTTATAGCTCATTTATACAATAGTTGCATACTACACTATTAATATCTAGTCCCACCTGTCATAGACACACTGCGTCTTGTAGTCCATGCTACAGCTGGCTACAAATCTGTAGCCCGCTGCTCTTCTCTCTCCTAATTTATCTTCTTAAAATATGTTTGCAGCTGGCTTATAGCCTGCTATTATACCTGCTCTTAGAGCAAGTTCAATAGTATAGCCAACTACTAGCTCCAATTCATCTATAGCCAATCTAATAGCTCATTCATACAATAGTTACATACTACACTATTAATACCTGGTCCCGCCTGTCATTCACACACTGTGTCTTGGAGTCCGTGCTACAGCTGGCTACAAATCTGTAGCCCCACTGCTGGAGAATCGCTTTTTAGTCCCGGTTGGGAACCCCCCTATAGTCCCGGTTTTTTAACCGGGACTACGAATCCGGGACTAAAAATGTCTATTTTTAGTCCCGGTTAAAATAACCGGGACTAAAAATAGATCTTTAGTCCCGGTTCGTAACACCAACCGGGACTAAAGATATAGTATCTTTAGTTCCGGTTGGCATTACCAACCGGTACAAAAGTTTTTTTTTTCTTTTTTTCTTTTCTAGCGCCAAATATCACATATTTATGTTTACACGTCACTCATCACATATTGTTCACACATCTCAACATCCCAAATCATCCACAGCAACAACCTAATATTCTCAAACATCCCAAAATCATCCACATCTCAACATCCCAAAATCATCCACATCTCAAACCCAATATCTCAAACATCTCAAATCATCCACAACAACAAATCACATATCAAATCAACAAACAATTATTCACATTATTTACACAACGAGAAGGAAAAAAGAAAAGAAAAATCCATGGAGTTGTCGCTGCGCTGCCTTCCGCGCTGGGCCGCCGTCGCTCCGGCACGGGCCCGGCCGCCGCCGCCCCTCCTCGGCATGGGCCCGGCCACCGCCGCCCCTCCTCAGCACGGGCCCGGCCGCCGCCGCCCCTCCTCGGCATGGGCCCGGCCACCGCCGCCCCTCCTCAGCACGGGCCCGGCCGCCGCCGCCCCTGCCCGGCACAGCTTGGCCGCGGCCGCCGCCGCCCAGCACGGGCCCGGCTACCGCCGCCCCTCCCCGGCACGGGACCGGCCGCCGCCTCGGCTGCTTCTCCCGCAAATCTGAGGAAGAGAAGAGAGGAAAACTTCATCAGATGTGGAAGAGGAAGGGGAGAGGAAGATATGAGAATGAAATAGGAAGGTGAGGAAGAGATAAGGGAGAGATAAAGAGTGGAGGGGAGGGAGAGATAAGGGTGAGGACCGAGGACTTTGCGCGTGGAGAGAATGATGGAAGAGAGAGATGTGGGAAACTGATGTGTAGTCCCGGTTGGTATAAACAACCGGGACTAGATCTGATCTAGTCCCGGTTGTTTATACCAACCGGGATTAAAAATATTATGAGACCTGCCACGTCGTGCCAATGAATAAACCAGGACAAAAGATGATCTTTAGTCCCGGTTGGTAACACTAACCGGGACTAAAGATCATTGCACTTTTAAACCGGGACTAAAAATGCTTTTTAGTCCCGGTTTTTTAAGCAACCGGGACTATTGTTGTTTTTGGGCAACCGATCAAAGATGGTTTCTCTAGTAGTGCTGCCCTTCTCTCTCCTCGTTTATCTTCTTAAAATATATTTACAGCTAGCTTATAGCCTGCTATTGTACCTGCTCTTATAGCTAGCTCTGTTGTTTCTACCTTTTAGCTTTCTTTTCTTTTTTGTGATGATGGATATTAACACCAGCCTCTACTTCCATAGAGAGGTTGTATAGTTGTATACAGACAATTTTGCTTTCATATATGGAACATGTTAATTGAGTTTTACCTACCTGTTTGGTGTGTAAGCGAGTAGCTAGTCCGATTATCATCCACTAAACATGTGATGTTATCGTGTTAAGCAGGTAACCCCAGCAAAATGTAGATGGCTTTCAATGAAAAGCTAGGTCTTTATAACCTTTATTCTTAAAAAAAAAAGGCGTAGGCTAAAAGATGGCCCGACTTCTAAGCCACACAATGCACATTAGCCACTCAATACCGTTGCCCACATACCATAGCTCCTACGACAACTAAAGTAGATGGAGCTTGATGTGAATGTGTGTGTGCATGTTAGGCCTTGAACCAACAAGCAAAACACAAAGTAATAGAGAAAACGCTCAGCTGGTTTTGTGTCTAACAAAATGTTGAAATCGATCCAGATTGTTGGTTCCCATAAAGATCTAGCCTGGTAAGGTTGGCGAGCTTGGACATGTCTGAAGGTAGCGTGCCGGAGAACAAATTATTTTTCGCTAGAAATCTTTTGAGTCCAGTTGCAGATGTTGGAATTGCACCAGAGAACCTATTGTTCTCTATATCAATCCACGAGATGTTGGATGATATCTTACTTGGCAGAGTACTGATGAAGTTGTTCCCTCCAATTATAACTATGGTAAGCATTGCAAACGACCATGTCTTCTTTGGAAAGTCCCCTACAAAGTGGTTGTTGGATGCCATGATCTTGTTGATGGTGTCGCAGTTCCCGAGGTTCACTGGAAACACTCCAGAGAAGCTATTGTTGAACACCACAAGCTCATAGAGCTTTCTGTTGAAGCAGAGCGTATCAGGCAGCTCACCGGACAGGTTGTTGTTGGACACCTGAAAATTTCCCAATTCTGAATATTTCCCAAGCTCAGAGGGTAAGGGCCCGGAGAGCTTATTATTGAAGAGCCAAATGTCGGTAAGGTTTGGAAGCACACCGACACCTTTTGGGATGGATCCAGTGAGGTTGTTGTAGTACAAGTATAGCAACCTCAAGTTCTTCAAGTTTGCAATCCAGAAAGCTTGTTCATGGACAAATCAAGCTCTTGCAATTTGACTGCGGCGATGTCAGGGCCAATCTCGCCACTAAAATTGTTTGCAAAGAGGTACAAATACTCGAGCTTCTGAAGCTTCCATATCCACTTTGGGATTTTTCCTTCCATCTTATTCATTGATATGTCCAATATCTCGAGCTCCGTCAATGCTGACAGAGCATCAGGAATGTTACCAATCAGGTTCATCCAGGATAGCCACAGATAAGTCAGCTTTGTCAGCCTTCTAAACTCATTTGGAATCGGATCCGGCTTGAACGTATTGCATGCCAATGTCAGCGTCTCAAGCTCCACAAGGCCTCCAATGGCAGCACCTGGGTAGCTCCCGTTGAAGCTGTTAGTGTCAAGCACCAACGACTTGAGCTTGGAAAACCGACCAATAGCTGGTGGCACGTCGCCAATGAAAGAATTGCTTGACAGGTTGAGGTGCTGCATCCCCAAGGACAACTTGTCAACATGTTCCGGAAGTCTGCCAGTGAATTCATTGTTGGATAGGTGAAGGAACTGCAAAGCTGAGCAACTGTAGAGCGCCGTAGGGAACTCACCCGTGAGATTGTTGACAGAGAGGTCTAAGTACTTCAGGTTCTTGAGGCTACAAATAGAAACTGCGATTGGATTGGCTATTTGGAAGTTGTGGAAGGAGAGGGATGTAACTGTAGGATCGTAAAGGGCCTTTCCCACCCCAAAAGCTAGCCATTGAGGTGAGGGGCTCCCCCACTTATATCTTAGGTCCTTTGCTCTTCTACAACCAATGTGGGACTATTCAACAATCTCCCCCTTCACACATTGGTGTCTCTCAGCCCTTCACCGTCCCTTCACCGTATCCGGGCCCCCACCGGCCCACGGTCCATCAGGTATAAGGGCCCCGCAGGCACTCACGGTCCATCAGGCCTTCACATGTGTCCATCGGGCCAGAGATGTTAACCTAGCCAGGCTCTGATACCAATTGTAGGATCGTAAAGGGCCTTTCCCACCCCAAAAGCTAGCCATTGAGGTGAGGGCCTCCCCTACTTATATCTTAGGTCCTTTGCCCTTCCACAACCAATGTGGGACTATTCAACAGTAACGTGGCCATTTCTACAACCAATTCCTGCCCAATTACAGTGACTGAAAGAACTGTAGTTTCCCACCTTCCACGAGCTGAATGCAGCAGGGCTACCCCAATCTCTCTGGATGGTTAGAAGTGTTTGGAGCTCGCCGCCGTCATCGAGCTCAGCACCGGACCCGAAGAAGAAGAGGAGCAGTAGTAATAAAAGATTAATAGTATTATTGGCCATTTTTCGTTAGCTTTATGAGTGGTGATTGCTGCTTGTTTAATGTGGACTCAGTGAGGCTGAGACTTGGAGAGCAAGGTAATAAATAGCGTTCGTAGCGGCCGCTGTAACGGTACAAGGTAGCGGACTGCATATAGCATATTGGAACTTAGCGGCCGCTATAGCGCTCCACGACCGCTATAGCAGCCTGCTATAGCGCTTCGCGACCGCTATAACAGCCCGCTATTGACTTTGTTAGATCACTATAATGCTTAAACGGTGCGCTTCACATATGGATAGAATAATTTAGCATTGTTTGTCTTCTTTATCTTATATATTTATATGTTATTTCATAATTTTTATGTTATGAAATGTAGAAGTAATTAAACATGTAGTCTAATTTTAAATTTTGATATACAATATGAATTTATGGTTATTTTTCTTAATTCCGCTTAGAACTTAGCGTTCGCAATAGCGCCCGCTATCTGCAATCTGCTACCCAGATACTAATCCGCCACAAACCCCCTATACGTTATTTATTACCTTGTTGGAGAGTGAGGGACAATCTCTCAGTTGATTATCACTAATTAATCAGTGTACGTATGCAGTACGCTACTGCAGACTTGAAGCTTGGTGTCTAGTCTTTACCGTGTGTTTAGGGGCTATATTGGTCAAGGTCTTCGATAATGCACAGCTACGCAAGGACAGTACAGCTTGACAGATATTTCCCCTTAAATAATTGATCAGTTTGTATTGATCTTCTGGCTGATGCTCTTCAATGATATCATTTTACGATTTGCAATCTGATACTGACACAACAGACTAGAAAGCACGTCCAGAGGGTTATACTCCGACGAACAAGAACCAAGTGTTTGTTCCAGTGATTTGCAATTTCGAAACGAAATTTCGCCCTCCACCGATCAACGGCAAGCACAAATCTCGTCTAAAATTTTTGGTTGTTATCCATTTTTTTTTTCGAATTTGGTTAAAGTTTCTTCAAAACCATTCAACATTCGTCAAATTTTTAAATAATTTCGGCTAAGAAATTTCTTCCCCCCCCCCACCCCCGCGCGAAAAAAACCAAACTTCGACATTGCAAACCCTGATTTGTTCGTCAGGTAGATCGATAATACCCAAGCATATATTGGTGTATCCATGAATCAAACTTCCCAAAGAAACGTAAATGTAAAGAACAAGCAGAAACTAGCTAGAGCCGACAAAGATAGAAGATAGTTCTAAAGACTACAATATTAGAGCCTCACCGGTTGCACATACTCCCTTATAAGCTAAAACGGCTTATTAGAGAATACAAATTAATTTATAGATAAAACTTTTGTATATTTGTTTGTAGCGACTAAAAACCTAATGCTAAAAAAATTACGTTGAAAATATTTTAAAACCAACTTCAAAATCAAGTTTGAAAATTTAAATTTTAACTTTTGCTTTGATTTATTAGGCTAACCGATGGAGGTCTTATATATATAATAATATCAGAATGACAGAATGTATAACAATTTGGTCATTGACCGACTGGCGCTCCGTACTCATTTCATGACTCGTGCATTGAGAAAGTTCATCGACAGATTACAGATAGACTTGAAAACTTAATACACCGGCCATTTTGAGATCGTTCTTCATTGTGTACTTGATGGTGAAATAATTACGCTAGCACAGTGGAAAACGGGGTAGGGCTGTGAGTCGCGCTATTTAAGCTAAACGAAGTGCTGAGTCATATACTTCCTCTGTCCTATAATATAAAAAACTAGAATTAGATAAGATATTTTCTAATACTATAAATCTACTAAGAAATATCTCATCATAATAGGTTCTTATATTTTGGGCAGATCGAGTGAGTAGTACTTACAGATAGAAAAAAAATTATATATTAATGACTGAAGGAAGCACTACATACAAGTCATCCCCACTATAGTTAATTATCACATGAATTGAAACAACTGACATATACGGTACCAAGCTTGGTGAGGCGACGAAGAACCGTCAGCATGGACGGCCTCTCCCGTGGGTCCATGGAGGTGCACTCCACACCGAGCTTGAACATGGCCTTCATCTCCTTCAAGTATCGTGCCATATGAGGGACGATCTCCTTATCAACGACGTCCTTGCTGAGATGTCGACCGTACCCTCTCTGCGCCCACATAGCCAAATGCCCATTATTTACGCCTGGCTCGTTACCCAATCTTCCCGTGACGAGCTCCAGAAGCACCACACCAAAGCTGTACACGTCCACCTTCTCATTTATCTGCGCGGTTGCATACTCTGTAGGAAAAAAACATGTCAATATATATGTAGTGAATTACAAATAAATAATAAAGTCATGTTTAGCACAACTTCAAATCTCAGATCCACAGTAAATTAATTATAGTGGTTTAAAATTTCAAATTTTATCTAAAATAAAAATAAAACGATTTATCTAATGTTATCAACGTAATCACATGGACTAAATCAACAAATTTATGTAGCTATGAATATTTAGCTATAAGAAATCTTGGATTTGGAGTTGTACCATACCTAAATAATGATTTAATTATGTTTATGATAAAGTAGAATCTATTTCTGTTTTTTTTAAAAAATATATATCGGAATTGATCGTGCATTAAAGATCACCTCACCTGGAGCAGTATACCCAAAGGCCTCGCTAGGAATTTCTACGTTGAGTAACGGTTGGTTGAGCCCAGCAACATTGATCCGTGCAAGACCGAAACCAGCTATCTTGGCTTTGAGGTTGCCGTCGAGCAAAATGTTGGTCGGCTTGATGTCGCGGTGGATGATGGGGCTTTTGCAATCGTGGTGCAGGTAGCAGATTGCTCTGGCCACGTCGACGGCGATGGACCGCCGCGCCCGCCATCTCAGCCGCCGCCGCCGCCGCCTCTCGCCGGCCTCCAGCTGGGATCGGCGGTTGCCGTGCAGCCATTCGTGGAGGCAGCAGCCGTTCTCCATGTCCTCGTACACGAGCTGGACCGTGCCGTCGTCGTCGTCACTCTGGATGGAACCCCGGAGGACGACGATGTTGTCGTGACGGATGATGCCGAGCATGGTCTCCTCCAACCGGCACTGCAGGTTCTTGATCATCAGCAGTTCAGCCGATATCACGTCTTCGCGGCCGCAGCGACAACAAAGATTGTCGTCGATCGACGACCACCACGTCCTCCTCCTCCTGCTGCTTTTGCTGATCACTGATCAACCTGCAGCTCATCTGTCGACGCATTTGCTGCTGATCTGAGGAATAAATCGATGGAGCAGCATTGCTTCCATGTTCCCGACCTCGGCACCTGGCCGGCTGCCGGCGATGGCACCAACCATCCCGCCACGCAGATGGCAGCTGCGCTACACAATTGTGTGAGGAGGACGGCGCCGGATACCTCGCCGCCAGCAAGGCTCATACTCGCCGTCGGCTTCTCCGGTCTGCGCTGGATGCTGGCGCAGCTAACGGAAAATTTTGAATAAAATGAATGGTCAAACGTTGATTGAAAAACATACATTAAAATACGGAGGGAGTACTCAGCAGTCAGCACTGTGCTATACCATTCTCAGAGCAAGGATAATAATATAGCCCACTTCCTACTATTAGAGCACTCGCAATGGTAAAGTAAGATGCTATCTATAAAACATGTACATCTCAGCAATAGACTAGATTAATAGTAAACCACTTCAATGGTATGTCTACATGGGTATCTATAGCTCTCTAATCCATTACCTCGTTTTTCTCTATAGACTATTTCCAGGTTAGTAGATAGTTTTGCTCTCTTTCTCTTCATTTAATCTCTTCCAAGTAGGAAAATATGCTGACATGGATCTCTTGAAGAGAGCCTATAGATAACCATTGTGGGTGCCCTAACCTATACTAAAGTCAACACATATAATAGATTAGCTATAAGGTTAGCTATAATTTTCTTCTTCTATCTCTATCTCTCACTCATACATTTAATCTATTTGTCTTGGAGCTTGTGTTAAGTTAGCTTTTGCATGAGAGCCAACACCATTCTCTTTTATTTATCTCTTTCCTCCACATAAGCTTATAGTAAGCTTATAGATCACTATTATACTTGCTCTCATCCTCGCGTGCATATGCTATTAATTCCTACTATGATGGGATTGGATTTTAATTTTTCTCATTGCTAATTATTCTTTCGGTTATAGACAGTATATACGGGTGACAACAAGACGTCTCTGACGACTTTGACAATCTCAAGATATATCTGCCAAGTGTCTCAGAGGTGCTTACAGAGGTAGTGAAGCGGCCGCGGAGGCCAAGACGACGAGGACGACGGCAATAAGGGGGTGCCATTTCCGCCCCTGATTATCGGCTCCGCTTTGATCAATTGGCAGAAAATTCATCGATATGATGATGATGTGCTGGATCGAGTAGTGTACGTGCTTCGATCGTCAGGGCTGTATATATGCCTTGTATTTATACACATAAATTAGTAACGCGTGAGATATATTTTTATACAACTAGGTGTCTATATGTGTATGGTTCAGTGAACAAATGGAGTGAAGTTTTGTCAGGAAGCATCGATGTCTATTCTCCGTGATTTCAGGCGCTGGTGCATGACACATTGACACCAATTATTTATATGTACTCCGTATATACCGGAGTAGGAATTAAGTGGTTCAAGGTGTGCTGCATATATAAAGAACGTAGTATAGATGCTGTGAGTATTACTATCTTTTTGTGTGGTCCTGGCGCACAGAAAGTATAAAAAAACAATAGGGCGGTAAACCGATATTCAATATCTATTGGGCACTTTGGCTTGCTAGTAATGATGTAGTCTTAAATGACTCAAGTATTAACTCTCTCTTGCAGGTTATTTTCAGGGTGACGCATCGGGCTCGCCAGTGGTCATTGCTTCTTAAAGAAGGTGACGAGAAAGCTTTAAAGATTGGGTGCCAAAAATTGAAAGTTATCATTATGGAATTCTACTCAAAATCTAGGTGGAATTGAAGAGGAAGATTGAATTGTGTTAGATAAAATCTTTTGTTGTGAGACTTGTTCTGGATGTCTTTGTCGTCCATTCGCCTCCTACGGCATCGTTTGCTTTTGAACCTGTTTGTAAGCCTAAGTGCTTGATGATGTAATACTATGGTTGTGTACATCCTTCAGGATATAGAGGCCAGGTTTTATTTAATCCATTATCTAAAAAAAAATAAAACGGGTTACAAAATCAATATAGCGGTAGCTAAACACGAAAGAATACCATAGAATATCCAAACTTGATACGATATTAAGGCATAATATTTTATAAGAGAGTTAGCCTATATCTTTAGGGCAATAATTACGGATGCTCATCCCTACGACAATAGCATTACTGATCTTCAAATGACAATAGCATCACTATTCATGAAACTATAATAGCCCATCCTCTACATCCACAGAGTGGATGTGCTCATGTGCATAGCCAATTTAGCTTTCATATATCGGACATGTTAGTTGAATTTTACCTACCTAGCTAGGGTGTAACCGTGTAGCTAGATTATCATCCCCTAAATATATGGTGCTATCATGTTCAGCTGGTAAACGCAGCAAAATGCAAAATCTGGATGGCTTTCAATTTAGGGTTACTTTGATCCATGCCATTGAAAATTTGGCTATTCAGAAAAATATCATTACAATTCGTCTATTCGTAACTGTGCCACTGGAATCTTACAAAAATAGAACCGCGTCACGGCAGTGGCGGCTCCTTCTTTCTCGCATTTCTTCCGAGAGCCAAGCTGGCAAGCTCAGAGTAGTCAGCAGCGAGACCCAAGCAGACGAGATCTCGCGCGGGAGCGGTAGCGGCGATGCCACCGGCGGTCGTCCATCCATCCATGGCCGCCGCGAGCTTCGACAGTGTCGAAACTAGATTTCGGCAATAATAAAAGGGGGTGGCTATCAAGCTGGAGAAGTGTATGGGTTTGGAGACAAAGGATTTATACAGGTTCAGGCCTTCTTATTCAAGAAGTAATACCCTACTCCTGTCCGGGGATGAATCCGCCGAGTGTCTTATTGATTGTATGATTTGGAGAAAATCAACATATGCCCCTAGAGGCACCCGGACCCCCCTTATATATATGGGAAGGAGTCCATGTTACAAAAGATAATCTATATCCCTAACGGAATATGCAGATACAGATAAAATACAGTCGTAACCGACTAAGTCTCAAGGTATTTCCTTGATATACAAGTAGAGAAACAAACCCGAGATACAAATAAGATATTCTATCTATATTTGGTATCCTATATTCAGTCCAAATATCATCGCCGTGTAGATATGGGATATCCATAATCTCCACAGTAGCCCCCGAGACCTTTACAGTCAACCATCATAGCCTTCTCAAAGATAATAATCCGAGTGCTTCAAACTTTTCATGCCAAGGCCTGCCGAGTAGCGAAGACGAAGACTGTAAAGGGCGAAAAGATAAAGAATATGGTGCATCGAATAGATGCACCTAATTAGGTGTAGCCCCCAACTATGTGATTAGTTAACAAACTAAACATATAGTTGAGAACAAAATAATAGCACAATCGTGCATCATATGACAAAAGCATACGCGGCGCCTAAAGAGGCATTCTAGCCGACTGCTTTTTAGCCATAATAAAAGGAATCCGAGTGGTTAACACTCTAAAAGGTTCACGAATGAACACACTTGACAGGCATCCGAATAGAAAACTCTAAAGATTACCCACCAAATATTATAAAAATTATGGTAATGAATAAGTCTAATAGCCTAGGCTATGACTATTTACCATAATGAAAACAGGCATATAACATACCAAGGAAATGACTATGGTAAAAACAAGTCATTCCTAGTTAACCCAGACAGCTTTTGTAGCCTAAAAAAGCTTACAAAAACAGCATAACACCTTTCTGTCGGGCACCTTTTAATTTGCATTGCAATAATTCCAAAGAATTATATGACCGCGTAAAAAGGATTTTATCAGCATTGGGCAACACTATTGTGCGCATAAATTGCCAAAGCAAAAAATGCCTAAGTCCCTAAGGAGCACAATGGGCCACGCTGTTAAAAGTACTAGGCTGAGGTACTGTTCAGGCCTAAGCCCATTTGCACCTCCGATACCCTTAACAAGAAATCCCGAGATCCAAGCGACACTTCATCTTCCCCGCCGGAACTCTCGCCATTTTCCCCACTCCCTGCTACAGTACAAAGCTGCACCGGCAAACTAGGGTTCACCATTCCACTCAAATCCACCTTCGAAAAGTTCATTAAAATCCTTCCCGTGATCCACCGCCTCAATCCCTCACCTCTCCCTAGCCATCCCTCGAATCAAATCAGCGCATTCGAGTAAAATCAATGGCGGAAGAGAAGGAAAGCTTTGAAGGCCGATGGGCGACATCCGACGTGACGGAGGAGAACCTGAAGGAGATGGTGGCGCACGGCGTTCTCCCTGCCAAAGAGATCATCGGGTGGCGGCCAGCGTGCGGTGAGGCTTTTCCGACCCCCGATACACACGAGGCTGTAGTCTTCTCCCATTTCTTCTATGGCGGCTTCGCTCTTCCGACCTCAAAATTTTTCCGCGGGATATTAAGCTTCTATGGAATCAGCTTGCATCACCTAAACCCAAATTCCATAGTCCACATCGTCAATTTCGTCCATGTTTGTGAAGCCTTCTTGGGAATTAAGCCCCACTTCGCTCTGTTTCGCCGAATCTTCTTTCTCAAACCCCAACCGAACAAGAGTAAGCCATGTGTAGTCGGAGGGGCCGGATTTCAGCTGAGGGGGACTCTGAGCCAGAAGTACTTCTCTATGCCCTTCAAGACCTCAAACAAAGGGTGGCATGCAAACTGGTTTTATATTCAGAATCCTGAGCCTGCTCTTCCCGAGTACTCTTGTCTTCCTCCGGTGTACCAAGATACCTGGAACTCTCTTCCGATTGGGGATGAAGCAGCCCAAGCCTTGGAGCTGATGGATCGCATGCTAAAACTCAAAGAACAAGGCTTACAAGGAGAGCAAATTACTCGGCACTTCATCAAATGCCGATTGGCACCAATTAAAGAAAGATCCCGTACGGCATTCGAGTTTGACGGCAAGCATGATCCTAATCGTGAAGAACCAGATTCTCTGGATTTTAAAATCATGAAGGAGAGAATGTATAAAATCTTCTCAAATGCTATTGTCGTCAGCTACTCACATCAGCTGCCAGTTGTGCCATATAACGCATTCAATCCGCCTCCGCAGGTACGTATCTGAAATCTTCAACCCATGACCAAAACATAATCTTGTCTTCATGTTGAGTTAACTAACCGTGGAGGCATCTCATTCAGGAATATGTATTGATGAAGTCTGACCCCCCAATCACTCAGCGCCGGTCTCCTCGCCAGCACACCGTTCAGGGAGGTGAAGGGCCGACAATCAGATCAGATCCGCAACCTCAAACCTCCAATCCGACTGGGCAGACAGATTCTCGCAAGAGAAAGCTGGTGCTTAACGACGACGAAGGCGACGACGGCAACAAATCTGGGGACAAAGGCTCGCCCAATAAACTCCCAAAGCATACCACTCCCAGGAAAAAACTGGCTAGTCGTCCAAGGCCAAAGATTAGAACATCTTCCAGGTATAAACCTCTTGGTACCATTTCACTTCGGCATGCTTCTCTCATGGAAATAATACTGAATATTGAAAGAACACTTTGCAGGAAACCATCCGACATAGATCCAACTGGAAAAGATCCTGATCCGGCTGTGACAGAGCCAAGTTCATCCAAGGATTCTGAGCCGACTGCCGAAAGCCAGCCGACTGGCGCCCATACTTCAGGTGATAAGGCCAATCCGAGTGACCAGCCTCCGACTGGAAACCAGTCGGCAGCAACTGAAACTACAACAACCCAAGAGCCCCCGACTGGAAACCAGTCGGATGTAGGTCCAGATCAAGAAACTCCCGAAGTTGAAGCGCAGACGACAACTTCTCAAGGACCAGAGGCTGGTAACGACTCGATGATTGGGTCTCCAGATAAAGAACAAGGATCACCCCACGCTCAGCTAGGAACATCCTCAGGTAACTCATCTTCTCAAGTGATGCCGATTTAAATAACTTCAGCTTATTCGTCTAATGTCACGACCGGAATTTACCCAACGGGTGTTCCTTTCGTGCGTGTATAATTCCTTGTCCCAGGAGGCAAGGTACACCAAAAGTTGATACAATTCAGAGTTTATCAAGCGGAAGCGTAAATAGAATTATTACACGGGCAGCGAAGGCCCAGTACACAAAGACAAACGAGAAACAGCGGAAGACTAGGGCGACGACCACATGCGCTTGACGGCAGGCACGAGCTAGACACCAAAGCCTTCATCTTCCAGGAACTCCTCTTCTGGGTTTGGGAAAAATTGAGCAAGACTGAGTACAACCACCGTACTCAACAAGACACACCCGCAGATGCAAAATAAATGCAAGGGAGTACAAAGGAATTATACTATAAAGGGTTCGGGTTGCAGTAAACAGCATTTAAAGATATTTAGTTGCTCAAATGTCACGTCCTGATAAATTCATCCCGAATTAAAAACCATTTTCTAAAAGGAATAATAGAATTAATTAAAATTCGAAAAGAAATTGGCAAACACTAAAACACGTACAAGAAAAATTCAAATGTGGCCCGGAGAATTTTTGTTAAATTCTCCTTGGTCTAAAAGGAGCTCTCAAATTTTAGTGGAATTTTCAGAGCACAAATAATAATTGTTAAGAAATAAACAAAGTTAAAATGATTTTATAAAAAGAAAAATCCTAAAAAGTTCCCTTTCCCTCCCCCTCCCCCTCTTGGGCCGGCTCGGCCCAGTCCCTCCCTCTCTCCCCGCGGCCCATCGGCTCCTCCCCGAGCGCGCGCCGTTGACGGGTGGGCCCGCTCTCCGCTCTCGCTGACGAGTGGGTCCCACCTGTCATCGCCTACCTCGCGCCGCGCCCGCCGCCCGCCCGTGCCCTAGCGCCGCCGCCGCCGCCGAATCCGCCGCATCCCGCCGTCCCCGCGAGCAATAAAGAGGGGGAAATCACTCCCCGTGATTCCCTCCCTCTTTCCCCCCTATTTTCCCTCTCTCTCTCCCTCGGATTCGTCCGATTTCCGTCCCGCAAAGTTCGCCGGCGTCATCAATGGAGCCGAGATCTCCGCGCCCGATTCCTCTCTCTCCGGCCGCGCACTCCCCCTCCCGGTGCTATATAATTGCTCCCCGTGCCTCTCTCCGTTTCCGCCGCTCGCCGCTCGCTCTCGCCGTCGGATTCGTGCTCGCGACGTTCTCCTCTCTCTCCGCCGTCGCCGCCGACCTTCGGTTCGCCGCCGTCGTCGCTCCGGGCTTCCTCCCGACTCGGCGCCACCTCCATCGGCTTCGCCGCGTCGTCGTCGACCTCGTCCGCTCCTCCGTTTCGCCCGCCGACCGCCGGAGCACCGTCGCCCTCGCCGTCCCGAGCCGCGCCGCCGCGTTCCTCCGCTCCGGCCGTCGTTTCCGCCGTCCTCGTTGTCCCGGGGTGAGCCGTGGACCGCCCCTTCCGCTTCCCCCTCCTCTCCGCTCTCTCGGGCGCCGCTCCGCCGCGCCGGTGGTCGCCGGCGGTGACCATCGGGGCGCGGGCGCGCCGCTCCCGTCGGCCGTGCCGGCGAGGCCGCCTTCGGGCGCGCCCCGCGGCTGCCAGGTGGGCCCGGCCGTCAGCCGCCCGCGCCCGCGGGTGCGGCTGACGCGTGGGACCCACGGCGCCGGCCGCTGCCAGCCGCGTGCTCCCGGTCCACCGTGGACCGAGAGGCTGACGCGTGGGCCCCACTCCCGTGGACCCGGTCCGCGCGCCCCCTCGCCCGGCTGACGCAATAATCCGATTTCTTAATTAAAATTTAAATGAAGAAATTCGCAAATATTCATTTAAAGAGCATATAAACTTCAAATGGCCATAACTTGGCCATTTGAACTCGGAATTGGACCGTTCAAGTCTCTAATTTTTCCTTAAGAAGTCAAGAACCCATTTTTGTGCTTTGTTTCTGCTTGTTATATGGAGTTTATTAGAGTAAAAGCCTTTTCTTTTCCGTTGGTCGTGTAGACGCTGCAGCTTCGGAAGATCCGTTCTTCGTGGAAGTTGAAGCCGGCGTTTGGGAAAGCGAGCAAGGCAAGTCACATCATCCTTGAGCATATTGAATCCCAGTTTATAAAATCATTTTGATTTAAATTAATGCATTACCGCTTTATTTAAATTCCCGCGTTATCACTGTTTTATTTAGCCATGCCTAATTATCATTGTTAAGACATAATTATTGCTATTGTTATTATTACCTTGTTCACCCTAGAATAAACAAAACCCTAGCTAGTGGGTACTCTATTCAGGGTTCCACTAGTATGAATTTAGGTAGATGCTTCGCTGATTAACTAGGCAACATTAGGTGGTTTTATAACTTTAGACTTTGGGAATTTTCATATCATTTGGACACTATGGAATTGTTGGATTTTGGTGGAATTGGACATACACCTCCCTTCCTCTTTCAAAACCCCTAAAACCTGTTTTCGGTGGGGTTTGGGTGCATGCCAGTTGTGGGAAGTAGCACCCCGACCACTATAAGGATTAAGCTCGGGCCTCTGTTGCAAAGCACTACCGTACTTCCACATGTCTAGTGGGTAAGGCTTAGTTTGTGGCTCAGTCTAGTTATAAACAAAAGTACACGGATTGGAGATGGATGAAGTCGGGGGTCGATGGACATTCTCCAGGGCAAATGAAGGCTACACGAGCTGCGGCCCGGTAGTCGAGATGTCATGGCACAGGGTTGGTGCTCTGCTGCTAGGGGCTCAGTTCCACCTGTCTGTCCCGGGGGTTCCGGCCGTAGGTGGGATTGGGTCGGTACTCTTGTCTATGGCTAGGAGGGGTTGGAAACTATGTCACGTCTTCCGTCTGTATACCGTTGTGGTATGTGGCACGTGGTTACACGTGAGGAAGATGTGTCTTGTGGGTAAAGATGTACACCTCTGATCAGAGTATAATCTATTCGAATAGCCGCGCCCTCGGTTATGGGCAAGCCGAGCAATGTACCCAAGTCAGTGTTTTAATTCTTAAAATTTGCTCAACAACTAAAATGTGGAATGGTTGGCCTGGGTTGGCTTGGGACGAGCTGGGACCCAGGGTCGGGTTGCCAGTTCGGTCTGAATCATCGTAGGCCTTGGGTTAAGGCAGGTTCGTGTGGGTTCACGGCCTTTATTAATAATACTGTGTAGCTCTAGGATCGTCTTTTTAAAATGGCTTTGGGCAACTAAGTGACTTTTAAATGCCGTTTACTGCAAAACTTAACCCCTATATTATTATCCCCTTGTACTCCCTTGCATTAATTGTGCATCTCCGGTGTGGCTTGCTGAGTACTGTGGTTGTACTCATTCTTGCTCAATCTTTTCCCCCTTCAGTAAGAGAAGCTTTGGGAGAAGATGTCTTAGGTGGAGTCCTGGCTTATACCCCAGTTGAGCGCCTGTGAAGATGGAGCCGTAGGCCCGCTAGTCCGCTGCTGATTATTTTTGTTTGTCAGGCCTGAAGCGCCTTTGTAATAATGTAAATATTATCGATATAATAAAGATGTGTCTTTTATATCATGTTTGTGTGGTGTACCCCGGCTTTTCCTGGGACGGGGATTAATACACTAGCGTTCGGGAAAAGGCAATTTTCCCGGTCGCGACATCAAAGCTATTTTGTAAACACGATTCTAGAACTATACAATATTATTAATCAAGGCCGTGAACCCACACGAACCTGCCTTAACCCAAGGCCTACGATGATTCAGACCGAACTGGCAACCCGACCCTGGGTCCCAGCTCGTCCCAAGCCAACCCAGGCCAACCATTCCACATTTTAGTTGTTAAGCAGATTTTAAGAATTAAAACACTAACTTAGGTACATTGCTCGGCTTGCCCATAACCGAGGGCGCGGCTATTCGAATAGGTTATACTCTGATCAGAGGTGTACATCTTTACCCACAAGACACATCTTTCTCACGTGCAACCACGTGCCACATACCACCACGGTATACAGACGGAAGATGTGACATAGTTTCCAACCCATCCTAGCCATAGACAAGAGTACCGACCCAATCCCACCTACGGCCGGAACCTCCGGGACAGGCAGGCAGGACTGAGCCCCTAGCAGCAGAGCACCAACCCTGTGCCATGACATCTCGACTACCGGGCCGCAGCTCGTGTAGCCTTCATTTGCCCTGGAGAATGTCCATCGACCCCCGACTTCATCCATCTCCAATCCGTGTACTTTTGTTTATAACTAGACTGAGCCACAAACTAAGCCTTACCCACTAGACATGTGGAAGTACGGTAGTGCTTTGCAACAGAGGCCCGAAGACCGGTCCTTATATGGCCGAGGTGCTACTATCAAAACCATGCACCCCGAGCCCAGCCTAAAACCATTTTGGGGATTTTGAATAGAGGGGAAAGTGTGATTCCAATTCCACAATACTCCAACAGTTCCAAAGTGTCCAGGTGATATGAATATTCCCAAAGTCTAGGGTTATGAAACCACCTAATGTTGCCTAATTAAAATGCGAAGCATCTACCTAAAATTATACTAGTGGTACTATGAGTAGAGTGTCCACTAGTTGGGGTTTTGTTTGATCTAGGGTGAACAAGGAAATAATAACAATAACAATAATAATAAGGTCGTAACAAAGGTAGATAGGCACGGCTAAATAAAACAGTGATAACGCGGGAATTTAAATAAAGCGATAATGCAATAATTTAAATCAACATAATTTTATAAACTGGGATTCAATATGTTCAAAGATGATGTGTCTTGCCTTGCTCGCTTTCCCAAGCGTCGGCTTCAACTTCCACGAAGAGCGGATCTTCCGAAGCTGCAGCGTCTACACGACCAACGGAAAAGAAAAGGCTTAAACTCTAATAAATTCCACATAACAGCAGAAACAAAGCACAAAAATGGGTTCTTGACTTCTTAAGGAAAAATTAGAGACTTGAACGGTCCAATTCCGAGTTCAAATGACCAAGTTATGGCCATTTGAAGTTTATATGCTCTTTAAATGGATATTTGCGAATTTCTTCATTTAAATTTTATTTTAAAATCGAATTATTGCGTCAGCCGGCAGAGAGGAGCGCGCGGACCGGGTCCACGAGAGTGGGGCCCACGCGGCAGCCTCTCGGTCCACGGTGGACCGGGAGCATGCGGCTGGCGGCGGCCAACGCCGTGGGTCCCACGCGTCAGCCGCACCCGCGGGCGCGGGCGGCTGACGGCCGGGCCCCACCTGGCAGCCGCGGGGCGCGCCCGAAGGCGGCCTCGCCGGCACGGCCGACGGGAGGCGGCGCGCCCTGCGCCCCGATGGTCACCGCCGGCGACCACCGGCGCGGCGGAGCGGCGCCCGAGAGAGAGGAGGGAAGAGGGAAGCGAAGCGACGGTCTTCGGCTCACCACGGGTCGACGGCGACGACGGGAACGGCGGCCGAAGCGGAGGAAGGCGGCGGCGCGGTTCGGGATGACGAGGACGACGGCGCTCCGACGGTCGGCGGGTGAAACGGAGGAGCGGACGAGGTTGACGAGGACGCGGCGAAGCCGAAGGAGGTGACGCCGAGACGGGAGGAAGTCCGGGGCGACGACGGCGGCGAACCGGAGCTCGGCGGCGACGGCGGAGAGAGAGGACGACGGCGCGAGCACGAATCCGACGGAAAGAGCGAGCGGCGAGTGGCGGAAACAGAGGAGTGAGGCACGGGGAGCGATTATATAGCGTCGGGAGGGGGAGAGAGCGGCCGGAGAGGGAGGAATCGGCCGCGGAGATCTCGGCTCCATCAATGACGCCGGCGAGGATTGCGGGAATAAAATCGGACGAATCCGAGGGAGAGAGAGAGAGGGGAAAGCGGGGGAAAAGAGGGAGGGAATCACGGGGAGTGATTTCCCCCTCTTTATTGCGCGCGGGGACGGCGGGATGCGGCGGATTCGGCGGCGGCGGCGGCGCTAGGGCACGGGCGGGCGGCGGGCGCGGCGCGAGGTGGGAGATGACAGGTGGGCCCCACCCGTCAGCGAGGGTGGCGGGCGGGCCCGCCCGTCAGCGGCGCTCGCGCGGGGAGGTGGCCGATGGGCCGCGGGGGAGAGGAGAGAGAGGGAGGGGACTGGGCCGAGCCGGCCCAAGAAGGGAAGGGGGGGAAAAGAAGACTTTTTAGGATTTTTCTTTTTATAAAACCATTTCAACTTTGTTTATTTCTTTTCAATTATTATTTGGGCTCTGAAAATTCCACTAAAATTTATTTACGCATTTTAGGCTTTTAGGAAATATACAAAAATCCTCCAAGCCTCATTTGACTTTTATCTTTGCACATTTTAATTGTTGAAGGCTTTCACATGAATTTTAATTATTCTTTGCACAAATTTCTAGGATGAATTTTAGAGTCGTTTTGGGACGCGACAAACCTACCCCCCTTAAACGGAATCTCGACCCCGAGATTCGGAAGAACTGGCGAAGAGATCGGGATGGGCTGCCTTCAGCTCGTTTTCACGCTCCCAGGTAGCTTCTTCTTCGGCGTGGTTGCTCCACTGGACCTTGCAAAAACGGATTACCCGATTCCTGGTCCTGCGCTCCATGGTGTCCAGGATTTTCACTGGCCTCTCCACGTAGGTCAAGTCTTCGCGAACTGCGATTTGCTCTGAGTCAGCCTGCTCGGATGGCACTCGAAGACATTTCTTGAGTTGCGACACATGGAACACATCATGCACGTTGCCCAAGGAGGCGGGCAGCTCCAGCTGGTAAGCGACTTCTCCACGCCGAGCAATGATACGGAAAGGACCCACATACCGAGGTGCGAGCTTCCCCTTTGTCTGAAACCTGTGCACACCTCGCAATGGCGTGACTCGAAGGTACACAAAATCGTCCACTGCGAATTCCAGGTCACGGCGACGGTTATCTGCATAACTTTTCTGCCGGGACTGCGCCACCTTTAGATTATCCCGAATGGTTCTGACTTTAGCTTCAGCTTCTCTCAGGATATCAGTCCCGAACACTTGGCTTTCTCCAACTTGGTCCCACAATAGCGGTGTCCGGCATTTGCGCCCATACAACGCTTCATAAGGTGCCATTTGTATGCTGGCTTGATAGCTGTTATTGTAGGAGAACTCGGCATAGGGGAGACTCTTATCCCAGGTCTTCCCAAAATCTAGGACACATGCGCGAAGCATATCTTCTAGGATCTGATTTAGACGCTCGGTCTGTCCATCTGTCTGCGGGTGATACGCGGTGCTGAAATTTAATCGGGTACCCAGCTCTTCTTGGAGCTTCTTCCAAAAGTGAGAGGTGAATTGGCTTCCCCTATCGGATACGATTTTCTTGGGAATACCATGGAGACTCACGATCCTAGCGAAGTAGAGCTCCGCTAGTTTGTTCCCTCCATAGGTGGTCTTCACGGGAATAAATCGAGCCACCTTGGTTAATCGATCCACTACTACCCATATAGAATCATATCCGCCTTGGGTTTTTGGAAGTCCGGTGATGAAATCCATCCCAATTTCATCCCATTTCCATTCTGGTACTTGGAGAGGTTGGAGAAGTCCGGCCGGTCGTTGGTGCTCTGCCTTGACACGCTGGCACACATCACAAAGAGCCACGAACTCTGCAATTTCCCGCTTCATGCTAACCCACCAGTATTTCTCCTTCAAGTCTAAGTACATCTTCGTACTGCCAGGGTGGATTGAATAAGGACTTTCGTGAGCTTCCTGAAGTATCAGCTGTTTAAGTTCTCTGTTATCCGGAACGCATACTTGATTTCCGTTCCATAGGGTTCCGTGTTAATCCTCTGTGAAACCAGCGGCTTTACCCTGTTTCATATTCTTGAGGAGTCCATGCATGTCCGGATCATTCTTCTGAGCCTCGCGGATTTGATCGAGCAAGGTAGGCTTGGCTTCCAACGCGGCCAAGAATCCGCGACCAACTATGCTTAGGTTCAGGGCTTCCATCTGTTGATTAAGTTCGGGTGGAATGCCACGGACGTTGAGAGTGTTGCAATGGCTTTTTCGACTTAGAGCGTCGGCAACCACGTTGGCCTTGCCGGGATGATAGTGAATTCCCACATCATAATCCTTGATGAGTTCTAACCATCTCCTTTGCCGAAGATTCAAATCTGACTGGGTGAAGATGTATTTCAAGCTCTTATGATCGGTATATATTTCGCAGCGATTCCCAATGAGATAGTGCCGCCAGATTTTTAGAGCATGAACCACCGCTGCTAACTCCAAATCATGGGTAGGGTAGTTACCTTCATGAGGCCGTAGCTGGCGTGAGGCATAGGCCACCACATGACCGTTCTACATGAGCACGCACCCCAATCCTTGGCGCGAAGCGTCACAGTACACCACGAAGTCCTTGCGAGTATCCGGCAAAATTAACACTGGCGAGGAAACCAGCTTTTCTTTGAGAGTTTGGAACGCCTTCTCGCATTGCGGGCTCCACACAAACTTCTCTTCTTTCTTCAACAACTGTGTCATGGGTCGAGCGATTTTGGAGAAGTTCTCGATGAACCTCCGGTAGTATCCTGCCAAACCTAAGAAACTGCGAATTTGAGTGACTGTCTTGGGTTGCTTCCAATCGGTGACGGCGGTCACTGTTTCGGGATCCACAGCAACTCCTTTAGCAGATATCACGTGCCCTAAGAATTTGACTTCAGACAACCAGAACTCACACTTGCTAAGTTTGGCATACAATTGATGTGCCCGCAACTTTCCCAACACCAGACGGAGATGGTGCTGATGGTCTTCCTCTGATTGTGAGTATATCAGAATGTCATCAATGAAAACCACAACAAACTTATCCAAGTATTCCATGAACACTTTGTTCATTAAGTTCATGAAGAAGGCAGGAGCATTGGTTAAGCCGAACGACATCACCGTGAATTCATACAGTCCGTATCGCGTGGTGAATGCGGTCTTCGGAATATCTTCCTCACGAATACGTAATTGGTGATATCTGGAACGAAGATCAATCTTGGAGAATACAGTGGCACCTTTAAGCTGATCGAACAGATCATCGATCCGGGGAAGAGGGTACTTGTTTTTGATGGTGACTTCATTGAGAGCTCTGTAGTCAACGCACATCCTCTTCGTCTTGTCTTTCTTCTCCACAAAAATCACAGGAGCACCCCAGGGGGAAGTACTCGGACGTATATACCCCTTTTCTTTCAACTCTTCCAACTGTTTCTTGACTTCGGCCAGTTCATTTGCTGCCATACGGTAGGGTCGCTTGTACAGAGGAGTGGTTCCTAGAGCAAGATCTATTCGGAACTCAATCTCTCGCTTGGGCGGCATACCGGGTAGTTCTTCCGGAAACACGTCTTCGAACTCTTTGACGACGGGGATTTCTGACAGTCCCATCTGATGAAGTTCTGAACTTCTGACAGAGGTTGGGGGTGCAAAGAAAACAACCGGTTGTTCCGGCCCTCGGTACAGAGTAACAGTGCGTCTCGCGCAATCCATTACTCCTTGGAATTGAGCCAACCAATTCATCCCAAGAATCACATCCAAGTTCTTGGTGTCTAGCAGAATCAGATCCGAGGGAAAAGGAATCCCCTGAATTTCTATAGGAACGACTGGGCTATAATACTTTGCTGTCATAACCCCGCCAGGGGTGGTGATGAGCAGAGGGTTCCTAAGCCTTTCTACCCCCAACTGACTTCTCCCCACGAATGGCACAGATATAAACGAGTGGGAAGCTCCAGAGTCGAACAAAATAGTAGCTGGGATGGAATGAATGAGGAACGTACCAACGATGACGTCTGGAGTTGTCAGCACGTCCTCGGCCGTCACGTGGTTCACACGACCCCGAATGACGTCCTTACCACCGTTGTTGGGGCGGGGAGGCGCTTGGCCTTGCTGACGCCTTGGCTTCGGGCATTTATCCGCAAAGTGCCCGGGCTCGAAACAGTTGAAGCACAGACGCTGCGGACCTTGAGCGTCCCTGCGGCCTTGACCAGGCTGCACAGCTGGCGTAGGAGGACGAGGCGCACGAGTCCCTTGTTGATTCTGCTGCTGCTGCGGCTGTGGGACACGCACCACGAATTGAGGTCGAGGCGCGGAGCGAGATTGCTGCTGCTGTTGTTGCTGCTGCGAGGAGGATCCCCCTGGATAGGGATTGGTGTAGCGGACCCTCTGGTTAGCACCCTGTTGATTGCGGAAGTTCGCCAAGCGGCGCTTGTGCGACTCCAGTTCCTTGTGCTTGGCTTCCAAGCGGATGCTCTTGTCCACCAGACGTTGGAAATCCGGATAGTCCCCGGAGACTAGACGGACGGACAGCTCAGGGTCCATTCCTGCCAGGAACTTCTCCTGCTTCTCCTCATCTTCCCGCACATCCTCCGGAGCGTACCGGGCCAGATTGTTGAACTCATGCAAATACTCCATCACGGAGCGGTTGCCTTGCTTCAACTCTCGGAATTCCCTTTTCTTAAGAGCCACGACTCCGGCGGGCACGTGGGTTCTCCGGAAAGCGGCGGTGAAGCGAGCCCAAGTAATCGGCTGCCCCTCTGGCTGCGTAGCCTGGAAATGGTCCCACCATAGAGATGCGGGCCCCTGCAGCTGGTGGGCGGCGAAGATGACTCTCTCCTCATCACTGCACTGCACAGTGTCTAGCTTCTTCCCCACGGCATGCAACCAATCCAACGCATCCACGGGGTTATTGGAGCTAGAGAAGGTGGGTGGGCGGATGCGGAGGAACTCGGCGAGTTTAGAGTGTTGGGGAGGTGATGGTGGAGCATTATGTTGTGGCGGATTTTGGAGGTGGTGGAGGAAAGCGGTCATCATGTTGGCCTGCTGGGCGAGAATTTGGGTGAGAATGGCGTTGGTATCTGGTGGTGGTGGTGGAGGCGGAGGAGGAGGTGGAGGTGGATTGCCTTGGTGGTTGTGGTTGCTGCCTTCAGGGTGGTTGCCATCACCGGTGACAGCATTTCTCCTGGTCGTCACCATCTGAAAACCCCACACGGAACCAGCAAACAGAGAGAACTGACAATTAAAACTAACCACCCACGACTACCATAATTCTTAAATTTATTACTGCTATTAAATTGGTTCATTAAAGTTCAAGTTGCTTAAGCAAATAAAATAAGACAGGCTCCGACACAGTTATGCCACACACCGGCATAACCATGCCCCACACAACTCAAGAAGACAAACGAGGAAAAACACACGCGCAAGCCTACTAACTGCTCGTCTACCGCTGCGACGGGCCAGGACGGAAGGTGAGCAACAGCGCATCCTCCGTGCTACCAACGCCGGAGGCTTCCCCCTCCTGGGGAACCACGGGCGCGGGCTCGGCACGAGGGGTCTCGACGAAGCAAGTCCACGCCAGGGACTGACGAACAAGCTCGGGCCTGGAGGTGCTCTTGCGGGCGGTGATCTTCTGGCAGCGGCAGACGCGGCGACGCTTGGGGCGGCAGACCTCTCCCTGGGCGATCTTGAGCTGATGCAGCTGCGCCTCCAATGCGTCTAGGTCCTTCTTGAGCTGCAGGTTCTCCTGCCGCAGCTCCAGGATCTTCAGGTTGTTCTCGACCATCCCCCGACGCACCATCTGATGGAAGTCGATACGAGCCGCGTCGTACGCCTCCACCATGCGTGCCAGGTGCACGATGGTAGCGTCATCCTCCGAGCTAGCATCTCGGAAGGTGGCGAAGTCGCGGGCTCCTCCGCGGCGAGGGTGGTAGCGGTAGGGCGAGTGCTGCAACTCGTCCGGGTAGCGCTGGTGAAGAGTGCCGATGGCGAGGAGAGCGGTGTTCTGGCAAGCGGCGGGGAAGGAATCTCCACCCGCGGTGACTGCCAGCGAAGTCCGCTCGGGAGAGCCAGAGAGGATCACTGCAGTGACCTCCCAAGCAGCGTGGGGCTCTGCGTCGTCTCCCTCCGGATCCGGAAGCGGCCTGGCCTGGTAATCCACTCCATGTGGATACCCCAAGACCACGCACATGCCTCGCAGCTCCAAGACGAAGCCAGTCATGTTCAAACCACGATGGGTAACGCTGCCGGCCATCTACAAACAAAAACAAAGAGAAAAGCAACATTTAAAAAGGTCAGATTTTGATGATAAGTGAAGCAGCAAGACAGAGAGAGACTAGAGGATTTTCACAATTACGGAGATTTTTATTTCGAAAATACTGCTAAGGCTTGGGATCTACGGCCGACAGGGAGGTGGAGGGCCGACAATCAGATCAGATCCGCAACCTCAAACCTCCAATCCGACTGGGCAGACAGATTCTCGCAAGAGAAAGCTGGTGCTTAACGACGACGAAGGCGACGACGGCAACAAATCTGGGGACAAAGGCTCGCCCAATAAACTCCCAAAGCATACCACTCCCAGGAAAAAACTGGCTAGTCGTCCAAGGCCAAAGATTAGAACATCTTCCAGGTATAAACCTCTTGGTACCATTTCACTTCGGCATGCTTCTCTCATGGAAATAATACTGAATATTGAAAGAACACTTTGCAGGAAACCATCCGACATAGATCCAACTGGAAAAGATCCTGATCCGGCTGTGACAGAGCCAATTTCATCCAAGGATTCTGAGCCGACTGCCGAAAGCCAGCCGACTGGCGCCCATACTTCAGGTGATAAGGCCAATCCGAGTGACCAGCCTCCGACTGGAAACCAGTCGGCAGCAACTGAAACTACAACAACCCAAGAGCCCCCGACTGGAAACCAGTCGGATGTAGGTCCAGATCAAGAAACTCCCGAAGTTGAAGCGCAGACGACAACTTCTCAAGGACCAGAGGCTGGTAACGACTCGATGATTGGGTCTCCAGATAAAGAACAAGGATCACCCCACGCTCAGCTAGGAACATCCTCAGGTAACTCATCTTCTCAAGTGATGCCGATTTAAATAACTTCAGCTTATTCGTCTAATGTCACGACCGGAATTTACCCAACGGGTGTTCCTTTCGTGCGTGTATAATTCCTTGTCCCAGGAGGCAAGGTACACCAAAAGTTGATACAATTCAGAGTTTATCAAGCGGAAGCGTAAATAGAATTATTACACGGGCAGCGAAGGCCCAGCACACAAAGACAAACGAGAAACAGCGGAAGACTAGGGCGACGACCACAGGCGCTTGACGGCAGGCACGAGCTAGACACCAAAGCCTTCATCTTCCAGGAACTCCTCTTCTGGGTTTGGGAAAAATTGAGCAAGACTGAGTACAACCACCGTACTCAACAAGACACACCCGCAGATGCAAAATAAATGCAAGGGAGTACAAAGGAATTATACTATAAAGGGTTCGGGTTGCAGTAAACAGCATTTAAAGATATTTAGTTGCTCAAAGCTATTTTGTAAACACGATTCTAGAACTATACAATATTATTAATCAAGGCCGTGAACCCACACGAACCTGCCTTAACCCAAGGCCTACGATGATTCAGACCGAACTGGCAACCCGACCCTGGGTCCCAGCTCGTCCCAAGCCAACCCAGGCCAACCATTCCACATTTTAGTTGTTAAGCAGGTTTTAAGAATTAAAACACTAACTTGGGTACATTGCTCGGCTTGCCCATAACCGAGGGCACGGCTATTCGAATAGGTTATACTCTGATCAGAGGTGTACATCTTTACCCACAAGACACATCTTTCTCACGTGCAACCACGTGCCACATACCACCACGGTATACAGACGGAAGATGTGACATAGTTTCCAACCCATCCTAGCCATAGACAAGAGTACCGACCCAATCCCACCTACGGCCGGAACCTCCGGGACAGGCAGGCAGGACTGAGCCCCTAGCAGCAGAGCACCAACCCTGTGCCATGACATCTCGACTACCGGGCCGCAGCTCGTGTAGCCTTCATTTGCCCTGGAGAATGTCCATCGACCCCCGACTTCATCCATCTCCAATCCGTGTACTTTTGTTTATAACTAGACTGAGCCACAAACTAAGCCTTACCCACTAGACATGTGGAAGTACGGTAGTGCTTTGCAACAGAGGCCCGAAGACCGGTCCTTATATGGCCGAGGTGCTACTATCAAAACCATGCACCCCGAGCCCAGCCTAAAACCATTTTGGGGATTTTGAATAGAGGGGAAAGTGTGATTCCAATTCCACAATACTCCAACAGTTCCAAAGTGTCCAGGTGATATGAATATTCCCAAAGTCTAGGGTTATGAAACCACCTAATGTTGCCTAATTAAAATGCGAAGCATCTACCTAAAATTATACTAGTGGTACTATGAGTAGAGTGTCCACTAGTTGGGGTTTTGTTTGATCTAGGGTGAACAAGGAAATAATAACAATAACAATAATAATAAGGTCGTAACAAAGGTAGATAGGCACGGCTAAATAAAACAGTGATAACGCGGGAATTTAAATAAAGCGATAATACAATAATTTAAATCAACATAATTTTATAAACTGGGATTCAATATGTTCAAAGATGATGTGTCTTGCCTCGCTCGCTTTCCCAAGCGTCGGCTTCAACTTCCACGAAGAGCGGATCTTCCGAAGCTGTAGCGTCTACACGACCAACGGAAAAGAAAAGGCTTAAACTCTAATAAATTCCACATAACAGCAGAAACAAAGCACAAAAATGGGTTCTTGACTTCTTAAGGAAAAATTAGAGACTTGAACGGTCCAATTCCGAGTTCAAATGACCAAGTTATGGCCATTTGAAGTTTATATGCTCTTTAAATGGATATTTGCGAATTTCTTCATTTAAATTTTATTTTAAAATCGAATTATTGCGTCAGCCGGCAGAGAGGAGCGCGCGGACCGGGTCCACGAGAGTGGGGCCCACGCGGCAGCCTCTCGGTCCACGGTGGACCGGGAGCATGCGGCTGGCGGCGGCCAACGCCGTGGGTCCCACGCGTCAGCCGCACCCGCGGGCGCGGGCGGCTGACGGCCGGGCCCCACCTGGCAGCCGCGGGGCGCGCCCGAAGGCGGCCTCGCCGGCACGGCCGACGGGAGGCGGCGCGCCCTGCGCCCCGATGGTCACCGCCGGCGACCACCGGCGCGGCGGAGCGGCGCCCGAGAGAGAGGAGGGAAGAGGGAAGCGAAGCGACGGTCTTCGGCTCACCACGGGTCGACGGCGACGACGGGAACGGCGGCCGAAGCGGAGGAAGGCGGCGGCGCGGTTCGGGATGACGAGGACGACGGCGCTCCGACGGTCGGCGGGTGAAACGGAGGAGCGGACGAGGTTGACGAGGACGCGGCGAAGCCGAAGGAGGTGACGCCGAGACGGGAGGAAGTCCGGGGCGACGACGGCGGCGAACCGGAGCTCGGCGGCGACGGCGGAGAGAGAGGACGACGGCGCGAGCACGAATCCGACGGAAAGAGCGAGCGGCGAGTGGCGGAAACAGAGGAGTGAGGCACGGGGAGCGATTATATAGCGTCGGGAGGGGGAGAGAGCGGCCGGAGAGGGAGGAATCGGCCGCGGAGATCTCGGCTCCATCAATGACGCCGGCGAGGATTGCGGGAATAAAATCGGACGAATCCGAGGGAGAGAGAGAGAGGGGAAAGCGGGGGAAAAGAGGGAGGGAATCACGGGGAGTGATTTCCCCCTCTTTATTGCGCGCGGGGACGGCGGGATGCGGCGGATTCGGCGGCGGCGGCGGCGCTAGGGCACGGGCGGGCGGCGGGCGCGGCGCGAGGTGGGAGATGACAGGTGGGCCCCACCCGTCAGCGAGGGTGGCGGGCGGGCCCGCCCGTCAGCGGCGCTCGCGCGGGGAGGTGGCCGATGGGCCGCGGGGGAGAGGAGAGAGAGGGAGGGGACTGGGCCGAGCCGGCCCAAGAAGGGAAGGGGGGGAAAAGAAGACTTTTTAGGATTTTTCTTTTTATAAAACCATTTCAACTTTGTTTATTTCTTTTCAATTATTATTTGGGCTCTGAAAATTCCACTAAAATTTATTTACGCATTTTAGGCTTTTAGGAAATATACAAAAATCCTCCAAGCCTCATTTGACTTTTATCTTTGCACATTTTAATTGTTGAAGGCTTTCACATGAATTTTAATTATTCTTTGCACAAATTTCGAGGATGAATTTTAGAGTCGTTTTGGGACGCGACATCTAATGTCTTGGAAATACATCAGGACCACTAGGCGATGACGAAGAAGAAATTCCTCGCATAAAGGCGGCTGATGACTCTCGTCCTCCTATCTTGCTCAAATGGTGGGACGAGAACTCACAAGTTGCCGGCATCGTCATAAATCGTCAAAAAGAAGATGAGGAAGTGTGCTAGCTGAAGAAGGCACTTGGAGAAGCCACTCGCATTGTGAATGTAAATCTTCCGGGTGACTGCCTTTGATGACTTTGTTTTCTCTTCAGCAAAACTAAACCATGAACCATCATGCAGAGAATCCATCTTCGCAATGAGGCCAAGACCGCAACTTTAGAAAAGCTGGTTCCTCATTTGGGAACTCTTGAAGCAGTTAGGGACCAGCAACACGAGGCCAAGGAGCTCGCCAAAAAGACAGAGAAGGAATTGAGGGACCGAATTGCTCAGCTCCAGGATTCAAACTTCGAGCTGAGTGGTTCATCAAAAGGTAATCTCTAGATCTGTCCCATTAATTTACGCTGTCGTAACTGTATCCTCAACCATTTGGATTTCAAACAGCGCAAGCCGCCAGGATGGCTCAAATGGAGAAACAAATTGAAGCCCTGGAAAGAGACAAGGTAGAACTGGTTGCGCAAAGGGACTCGGCCTTGAAGGAGGTTGAAGGTACTGCCAGCTGACAATCTGAACTTCTCTCTTTTTAATGCAGTAGATTTTTATCATAAATGTGTTTTGTAGACCGCAAAATCAAATCTCAAGCTCAATTTGACGTCCTGGTTGGTAAGATCAAGAGGCTTGAAGGAGCAAGAGATGAAGTCGCTAATGTCGCTACACCACTCGTCCAAGCTATGTTCCTCAATAACAGTGGTCCGAGTGCACTCGACGCAACCGAAATCTTCGACAAGCTGAGAGTTGCTCCGGATGTATATTTCAAGAATATCAAGAAAGCTGGAAGTATGGGAGCTAGCACGGCATTGGCGATGACCAAATCCTTGTACCCGAGGATTGAAATTGACGCCATTGATGGCTTTGCAGACGGGACAAGCGTAGAGGCTGCTCTTGATCTTATCAGCAATGCTCAAAACGCGGCTGACAAGATTGCAAGTGACGTTGTAGATCAATTCCGCAATACCAACCTTCAGCCGAGTAGTAATAACTCTGATGATGAAAAGACTGATTCTGACTGAGTATAAATGTAGCAAATGGAGGCATAACTTGTACAATACTGGTGTATTTATGCTGTGCTTGATAATTCTAGCCAAGTCTTTGATTTCTTAAAAGCTTTTATCAAGCTTTGTTGAGCCTAAAACCCAAAGAAGCTATTAAAAACTTTCAGTCCTCGCAGACTAAGTAGAAAAACCAAACAAGGCAATGATAGACCAAGTAAGCAAATTGAATTGATAAAAAATCACACTCCGTTATTATGATGATAGCCCCCGACTGACAACTTCAAGAAGAAAACTTGATGTTGACAGTCAAGATAGGGAAGTACAATGATAAGCTCAAGCGTAAAAACGACGAAGATGTTCGATGTTCCAAGAGTTGTCGACGAGTGTACCGTCTTCGCGCTTGAGTCGATAGGAACCTGGCCGGGTGACTTCAGAGATGATAAATGGCCCTTCCCATAGAGGAGATAACTTGTGCCGATCTCGTGTAGTTTGAATTTTCCTCAAAACGAGGTCGCCGACTAGAAAGGCACGGGATCGAACATTGCGATTATGATAACGTCGCAACCCTTGTAAGTATCGAGCCGACTGAATCAAAGCTGCTTCGCGGACTTCTTCCAGTCGGTGCAAGTCATCCACTCGGTCCTCTGCGTAGCGTTCTTCGCGGAAATTACGAAAGCGCAAAGACTCGAATTCGACTTCACTCGGCAACATTGCTTCTGCTCCATAGACAAGGAAAAAAGGTGACTTGCCTGTGGCCCGACTGGGTGTAGTACGCAAAGACCAAAGTACTGATGGTAGCTGTTCCACCCATTTGCCGGCATAGGGTTTTAGCCGGTCAAAAACTCGCGCTTTAATCCCTTGAAGTATCATGCCATTGGCTCGCTCCACCTGTCCATTGCTCATGGGATGTGCCACTGAGGCATAGCAAATCTTAATTCCAAAGTCTTCACAAAAGTCTTTAAAAACTCCGCCAGTGAATTGTCTGCCATTATCAGTGATGATCCGATTGGGCACTCCAAATCTATGCACAATGTTGATGAAGAAGTCTCGAGCGTTATCTGCTGTGATTGTGACAACCGGTTTAGCTTCAATCCACTTGGAGAATTTGTCAATCGCCACAAAGAGGTGCGTGTAACCGCCGACTGCCTTTTTAAACGGGCCAACCATGTCGAGCCCCCAAACCGCAAACGGCCAAGACAGTGGGATGGTCTGCAACTCTTGAGCTGGTAGATGAATTTGTCTGGCGAAAAACTGGCAACCTTCGCACGTGCGCACAATTTTGTCGGCGTCGGACACTGCAGTAGGCCAAAAAAAAACCCTGCCGGTAAGCTTTGCCGACAATGGTGCGTGCGGCAGCATGGTTTCCGCATATCCCAGAATGTATGTCTTTCAGCAATTGTCTCCCTTCCTCTAAAGATACGCAGCATTGCAGAATCCCTGAAGGGCTTTTCTTGTACAACTCAGCTTCATGCATAACATAAAGTTTGCTTCGCCTTGAAATCCGCTCGGCTTCATCTTTGTCTTGGGGGAGTTCTTGAGAAGTCAAAAATCGTATGAGGGGCTCTCGCCAGTCGGCTTCAACCATAGCTACGTCATGAGTGCCCGCAACTTGAGTAGCATCTTAGTGAGGTACTGTCGGCGTATAAAGGTGTTCGACGAAAACATCGGAGGGCGCCACCTCGTGCTTGGATCCAAAGTTGGCAAGTCTGTCGGCGGTTTCATTATTGTGTCGAAGAACGTGACTGAGCTCGAGTCCATCGAACTTGTCTTCCAATTTGCGTACCTCTTGTCGATATGCCATCATGTTGTCGTCAAGGTAGGACCACTCTTTCATAACTTGGTTAACGACCAGCTGTGAATCGCCTCGAACTACTAGACGCTTTATCCCTAGGGAGATTGCAATTCGCAGTCCATGAAGGAGCGCCTCATACTCGGCGACGTTGTGGGACGCCGAAAAATGTATCCAAAGCACATAGCTTAATCTTTCTCCAGTTGGGGAAATTAGGACCACTCCTGCTCCAGTGCCCGAAAGTCTTTTTGATCCGTCGAAATGCATGGTCCAGTGCTCCATCTTCTCCGCGGGGGTATCCTCCTGGCACTCGGTCCATTCGGCGACAAAATCAGCTAACGCTTGGGATTTGATTGAAATTCGAGGCTTGAATGATATGTCCAAAGACATCAACTCCAAAGCCCACTTAGCAATCCGTCCGTTTGCTTCGCGGTTGTGCAGTATATCACCGAGTGGAAATGATGTGACCACCGTTACCGAGTGACCTTGAAAGTAGTGAGATAGCCTCCTGGTAGTAATTAGAATACCATATAACAGCTTCTGAACCTGAGGGTACCTCGTTTTGGAGTCGGCTAGGACCTCGCTGACAAAGTAAATCGGTCGCTGGACTTTCTGGACATGGCCTTCTTCCTCACGCTCAACAACCAAGACTGTGCTCACAACCTGGGAGGTGGCTGATACATACAGCAACAACGGCTCCTTGGGGTGTGGTGAGGCTAAGACCGGTGGCTCGGTGAGGAGTTTCTTGAAATCTTCGAAGGCCTTCTGTGCTTCGGGGCCCCACTGGAAATCATCTGTTTTCTTCAGTAGCTTAAAGAAGGGCATCCCCCGCTCGCCAAGTCTTGAAACAAATCGGCTGAGCGCCGCCATGCATCCAGTCAGCTTCTGAACACCTTTCTGGGTACTTGGCGGTTTCATGTTGAGGATGGCAGTAACTTTCTCCGGGTTGGCTTGGATACCCCTATGAGACACCATAAAACCAAGCAGCTTCCCTGACGGTACTCCGAAGGTGCACTTTTCAGGGTTTAATTTCATCCTGAAAGCGCGGATGCTCGCGAAGGTTTCTTCTAGATCCGAGATCAAATCATCCTTTTGCTTGGTCTTGACGACTACATCATCCACATAGGCTTCAACGTTGCGGCCGATCTGCATTGAGAAGCATCTCTGGATCATACGTTGATAAGTTGCTCCTGCGTTTTTTAGTCCGAACGGCATGGTGACATAGCAGTATGCTCCAAAGGGCGTGATGAATGAAGTCTTCAAGCAGTCGGATTCCTTCAGTCGGATCTGATGATACCCCGAGTAGCAATCCAAAAAACTGAGAAGCTCACAGCTGGCGGTCGAGTCGACTACCTGGTCAATGCGAGGCAACCCAAAAGGATCTTTAGGGCAAGACTTGTTGAGGTCAGTATAATCAACACACATGCGCCATTGCCCCGTTTTCTTCCGAACTAGAACCGGGTTTGCCAGCCAGTCGGGATGATGGACTTCTTTGATGAAGCCTGCCGCTAACAGCTTGGTTAATTCCTCCTTGATCGCGTCCTTCCTGTCTTGTGCGAATCGGCGGAGTCGTTGTTTGATAGGCTTGGCATCTTCTTTGACATGTAAGGAGTGCTCAATCACCTCTCTAGGAATACCGGGCATATCAGATGGTTTCCACGCAAAGATATCTTTATTGTTCTGAAGAAAGGTGATGAGCGCGCTTTCCTATTTACAATCTAACTCGGCACCTATTACAGCAGTTTTAGTAGGATCAGAAGGATCTAGGGGAATCTTCTTAGTCTTGGCTTCGCTTTCTCCACTTTTTGAAGTCTTGGTAGCGGGCACTTCTCCTTCGCTCGCCGTGGCTGCAGCCAGTCGGATATCCTCTCGGGCAGACGCCATCTCGCGGGTTTGGGCCATGTCGCAACTCTCCTTGTCGCATGTGACGGCTTGCTTGATGTCGCTCCGTAGGGATAGGACTCCTCGGGGACCAGGCATCTTCATCATCATGTAAGTGTAGTGCGGGACGGCCATGAACTTGGCTAACGCCGGGCGTCCGAGTATGGCATGGTATGCTGTCTCAAAATCGGCGACTTCAAAGCTGATATTCTCTGTGCGGAAGTTTTCCCGAGTGCCAAAAGTGACCGGGAGGGTGATCTGGCCGAGTGGAGTTGCGGATAATCCTGGAATTACTCCGTGAAAAGGCGCATTGCTTGGTTTTAGCTCGGAGCGAGGAATCTGCATATCATCCAAGGTCTTGGCGAAGAGGATATTGAGTGCACTGCCACCGTCGATGAGGGTTCTGCGAAGCTTGACATTACGGACCACTGGGTCTAGTACCAGGGGGTACCGCCCCGGGTGGACCACTCGGTCAGGATGATCCGAGCGGTCAAACTTGATTGCAATCTCTGACCATCGAAGATATTGGGGCATGTCGGGCTGAACAGCATTGATCTCCCGTTCGGTCAACTTTTGCTTCCTTTTAGACTCATAAGCCAGGGGGCCGCCGAAGATATGGTTGAGCTCCTTGCGGTGGTCTTGAAATCCTGCCGGGGTGTCACCGTCGTCCTTCTTTCTCGACGTGCTTTGTTCTTCGTCGGAGTTCTTCCGTGTAGTCTTGGTGTATTGCTCCGCGAATTGCTTGTAGACGAAACAATCTTTGGCCACGTGGTTGGAGTTAGGATGGTGCGGGCATTGGGAGTTCATGATCTTGTCGAACGTGTTGACGCGCAAACGCTGTCGAGAAGAGTGAGTGGCGGTTGCAACAAGTTCCTCAGGCTTACGCTTGCGGTCCTTATGATTGTTACTTCCACCTCCTCCCGTAGCCGGCGTATCCTTTTTTGGCTTCCAACTGGGACCCGACTGCTTTGATGCGGTGACGGCGTCTTCGGCTTTGGCGTACTCGTTGGCTTTTTCAAACATAAGCTTGACTGTCCTGGGAGGTTTACGCCCGAACTTGCCGACCAATTCTTCGTGGCGAATCCCTTTGGTGAATGCGGCGATGATAACGTCGTCGGTGATGTCGGAGATCTTGTTACGTTGTTCAGAAAATCGCCGGATGTAATCTCGAAGGGATTCTCCGGACTTCTGAACAACGTTGTAGAGGTCGAATTGTGTGCCGGGACGCTCGAAGGTGCCTTGGAAGTTGGCGATGAAGTGGTCGCGTAATTCGGCCCAAGATCCAATCGTACCACGGGGCAATCCATGGAGCCAAGATCGGGCGGAATCCGCTAAAGCCACTGGTAAATAGTTCGCCATGGCCTTGCTATCTCCTCCTGCTGCGCGGATCGCGAGACCGTAGACGGTAAGCCACGATTCTGGGTTGGTGGTACCGTCGTACTTCTCTATTCCAGTCGGCTTGAAGCCGGCTGGCCAATCCACTCGACGCAGGTCGTCGGTGAAGGCTGCTACTCCATCAAGGTCGTCGTCGTGGCGGTCCGGCGAATGATGATGGCCTCGGGCTGCTCGGCGCTGTATGATTGTGTCGCGAAGATCGACGGGGCGGCGACGAGGTGGTGAGCGAGGCCGTTCCACTCGGCGCTCCCTATGATGGTCGGGAGGCGAGTGAACGGACCGCTCGTCGTGACCCCTGCTCCTACGATTGGATCCTGCGCCGGTGATGCTGAGGCTTGGATGACGGTAGTCATGAGATCGGAAGTGGGGGAGTCGGCTGCCAGTCGGCGTGCGGACGCTTTCGGAGTTAACTGGGACCGAAGCCGCAATCATGGTCTTTGTCTGGTTCAAGATGTTGACGACGTGATCAGATTGATTGAGCTCGTTTTCCTTGAGGAGGGTGTCGAGGAGGGTGATCGCGGCAACCGCATTCTGTTGAGGGGTGCGGAAAACCGGTGTCCCTTCAACATCTTGTTGGCCGATGAAATCACGCACTCGGCGCCCTGCTTCCAAGGCTCGCTGCCGTCGGTCCTCAGCCTCCTTCGCGGTTCGCTCACGCTCCTGCTGCTCACGCCGTAGCCGTTCTTGTTCCTGTGCTTGACGCTCCTCCTCCAGTCGGCGACGCTCAGTCTCGCGACGTGCTTCGGTTTCTCGGGCTTGGCGTTGCTCCTCCGTCTCGTTATCGGCCATGAAGACGCCGAAGTAGAGAGGGGTGTAGTTGTCATCTAGGCTTCCGTCGAAGTCGTCGAGGTCCGGGTCGTTGTAGCGAGAGCTAAACTCGTCGTACTCTACGATGTCGGTGGGACGCGAGTCGACGGTGGGAGAGCTGTAGTAGCCATCCAGCTGATCCGTCGAAACCGTGCCGAGTGGTTGGAGGATGACGCCGACTTCCCTGAAGCTAGGCGAAATCGGTGTTGAAGCCGACTTCCGCCTAGGCCTACGGGATGGAGACGCTGTCGTGATGGAGACGGCCGCCAAATCATCGGGGAGCTTCATCAGGATCGGTGGGTAGGCCCCATCATCTTGATCTGGTGACATTGGAGAAGATGCGATCTCGCCCGAGTGGTTTGAAGCCAACTCGATTGAGATGGTCTTGAAGTAACTTTCAGCCGAGTTTGGGAGTCCAAACGGGACTGAAATCCGGTTCTCTCCCGACTGGTCTGACTCCGAGTCAAGGAGAGAGATCTTGCCGAAGTTGTTGGTGACGAAGTCGAGGCTGCCGAACCGAAACGTCTGCCCGGGTGGGAAAACGAGGTCGTCGATGCCGGAGACGGAACCCATTGCACTGATCGGCGAAAAGCTTGACGCACCCCTACCTGGCGCGCCAACTGTCGAAACTAGATTTCGGCAATAATAAAAGGGGGTGGCTATCAAGCTGGAGAAGTGTATGGGTTTGGAGACAAAGGATTTATACAGGTTCAGGCCTTCTTATTCAAGAAGTAATACCCTACTCCTGTCCGGGGATGAATCCGCCGAGTGTCTTATTGATTGTATGATTTGGAGAAAATCAACATATGCCCCTAGAGGCACCCGAACCCCCCTTATATATATGGGAAGGAGTCCGTGTTACAAAAGATAATCTATATCCCTAACGGAATATGCAGATACAGATAAAATACAGTCGTAACCGACTAAGTCTCAAGGTATTTCCTTGATGTACAAGTTGAGAAACAAACCCGAGATACAAATAAGATATTCTATCTATATTTGGTATCCTATATTCAGTCCAAATATCATCGCCGTGTAGATATGGGATATCCATAATCTCCACAGACAGCTTCGGTGGTGGAGCAAGCGTCGGTGGATCTGGCACGGCATGGCGCGAGCAGGCCTGACGGTGGCGACGAAGACTTAAAGACGGTGGAGAGGTGTCCTGCCGCTTGCGGTTCTCGCGGCAGGCGGCGAGGAGGCATTTGGAGAGGCCTGCGGACGAGGAGAGCAGGGAGAACACCGCCGTGAGGGAGAGCGGCCGGCGTGAGGTGCTCACCGACCTGGAGGCCAAAGCGGGAGCCGAGGTCGAGCAGCGACGGGGAAGAAGAGGGTCACGCCGCCGGTCACTCTCGACGCGCAGCCTAGGCTTCCGCCGGTTCCGCCCGACGCCACTATCGTCCGACACCACCACCACCGGATTCGTCGGTCGTGCCCAGCGCTGGATTTGCCAGTCGCGCCTGATAGAGCGAGCTATGGGAGGTGGCTCGGCTGAGGGAGTCCCATGAAGAGCTGCGGGAGCGTGTCGAGCTGCTTGACCGCACCCTGCAGGAGACCAACGCCAGGATCCGCGCCACGCTCTAGGTTGGGTTCGTTCACCTTGCCAGCAAGCTCCCTCTCCGGCTTGACTCCGGGAAGATGATGGGAGAAGGAAGGAAGAAGACGGAAAAGGAAGAGAATGGATGGAAAATGTGACGGCAGTGGCACGGTTTTAATTTTGTAAAATTCCAGTGGCATGGTTATGAATAGGCGAATTGTAATAGTATTTTTCTGAATAGCCAAATTTACGGTAGCATGGATCAAATTGACCCTTCAATTTAAAGCTATGTCTAGAATGTGCTAATAAGACTCAGGGCTTTGTTCACTTTACTACCACTTGTAGCACTATTAATTTTTGGTGTTACCAAATTTTGGTAGGCAGTAAACTTGCAATGCTTTTTACAGGAGATATTTAACTATTTGCTACTCTTACAAGTGACAATTAAGAATTCATCACTGGACTCACATGTTATATATAGATGAAAACTCATGTGTCATAAATTGTGAGTGGCAAATTTTAAGTTTGACAGTAGGTGATGTGGAATTGCGATTATACATAATACATAAGGTGTTATATATATGTGCTAAATATGTGAAGGATTTAATGGCTAGCTATAATTTGTTTAAGTGGCATGTATGATTTTAAGGGTTGAGATTTATAGTAATAACTACATTATTGTAAATGCACATGACACACATGAATAGTTGAGATCAAAGCACGAGAAAGATTCAAAGGCTAATACTTTCTTGATGATGTGGCTCTATGTATGTCAAACCTTTGGTTCGAACGATATAGGATATAGAGGACATCCCAAGCGGTGCAACGGGATATTGATGTGTGCAATACAGTAGCATAATTTTAATACATAGATATGAGAAAAGGTTACATATAGTATAACATGAACTACAAAAGTGTTATGCAATGGTGTTAAATATGGTGATGGCCTAACTTCTTTATAGCGATAATATTCTACACTAATTGAATCACTAATGTTGACTTATATACTAATTAACGAGGAATAGTAACTACTAAATGAATGATTGTGAATTTGTGATTAAGTATGAAAATGATCAAATGACTTTTCTTTCTAAATGATGCGGCTCAATACATATTGAGCTATTGGATACAACTATATAGGATATGTAGATATAGATAAACTAGATGATGCTCTGCGCTTTGCTGCAGAATATATGTTAGATATTGGAAAAATGATGAAATGATTTGGATTGAAATATTATGAAAATGATTTGAGATTGATAATTTAGCATATGTATGTTTAGTTTTAGAATGACATAAAATGTAAATTTTTTTTGAACAACTCGCAAAAGACGGTGCGAAGTTTATTGATAGAGCAGAAAAAAAATTACAAGATTACAACCCTGGAAAGTCGTAACCAGGAAAAGAAAAAAAGTATACCACCACCCACACACCGGCAACGCCAACACACAGGTCCAGGAGAAGGCTAGCACCGAACCGGCCGCCGCTAAGCATGACCGACCGCCGCTAGGCCAACAACAAAACACAGCCGAGATCGCCCAAAACCCAACCCTTACAATCAACACAAACCCCGCTCTATCCAAGTCTTCAGAAGTTAGAGAGAGAGGGTGAGAGAGAAGAATGGAATACTTCTCCCCTTAGGCCCTCTGATGTGACCAACTTATAGTGTCTAGGACGCCGCCATAAGAGGATGAAATCTAGAGCGAGCTTGCATCAATTGCTTGGGGGTTTCCGCTAGGGGATGTCTAAACGACGTTTTCAAGAAGAGAAGCGATGGAAAACACCGCCGCCCCCATCCGTCAAGGTCTCAAAGAGAACCGAGACAGGGCTTTCGCTCGGCATCCACACTTGAGGGATGAGACGTCACGATAACGTCCTCAGGAGGGGAATGACGCGTCGAACGTCATCGTTGCCGGCCTGGTCGAGACTGGGCTGGGTTTTCACCTGCCAATCACCACCTGCGAGTCCACAGCTGGCGCTCCGATGCTCCACCACCATCAAACTTCTGCTGGCACATGGAACCACTGCATCAGCGCCCCCTGCCGGCCAGCCTTCGTGCGTCGTAGACCGCACTGCACCCACCGGCAGCTCCTCCTTGTCGCACCGTGCCCGCCTCCTCCACCACCAGCAGCACCTCGTCGTGCCGTAACAGGCCTACGGCACCGCCGGCCATGCCTCACCGTGCTAAGCCGGCCTCCACCGCTGCTGGTCGCGCCACCTCGCGCCGTGCCGGCCTCCGCTACCCCCGGCCTCCATAGCCGCGGACGCCACAAGTTGACCGTTGTCTGCCGCTACCGCCGTCACTAGCCGCCGTCGCTAGCCGCTGCCGCCGCCATCACAGCCACTGCTTCGTCGCCATCCGCCACCACAGCAGTCAACACCGCCGCCGCCAGCTGCTGCTGACCGCCATTCGGCAATCGCCATCCAGATCAGGCCGAGTTGGGGCGGATCTGGGGGCCTCCGCCGCCGTCGCCGCCAAACCCCGCACCGCCACGTCCACTACCAGGTGCCGCCGTCGCCACGTTCACTCCCCGCCGCCAGAGACCCCTCCGCAAGATCCGACCGGGCCCGGCCCGGATATGGACACCGCCGCCGCCGCTCCGAGGAGCGCCCCTGGCCGCCGAGCGCGTGGAGGGTGAGACAAGGCCCCGCCGCCGCTGTCCTTGCGGCCGCACGGCTTTGCCAGTGCCCGCTCAGGCGGTGGCGAGGCGGGGGAGGAGGCGGGAGAAGGAGGAAGGCGGCGGCGGCGTCGCCTCCCAAGTCACCCGGGGAAAGGTGACGCGAGAGGAGGAAGAGTTTCCGATTGGTTGAGAGGAAGTGACTGAAGCAGACTAAAATGTAAATATAACTAATATATACTTACATATTGGGTTTTGTGTGATTAATTAATGGGTTGATGTGACATGCTTGCATGTAAGTTTTAGGAGTGCTAATAAATATTATACTTGTATGTTAAGTTTTATGTGTTTAGTAGGTATTAGCTTTATAGAAAGAAGAGATTGGACATGCCCTCAGAGCTCATAGATGACCGAAGACTTGGGCTAATGGTCTTAACATGTGCACATCTTTGTAGGAAAGAGCCAAACACTCGAGACTGCAAAGTAAGTGGTCAAGGTCTTCGACAACGAAAGCGAATCTTTAATTGAGACTAGGGCCACATGTCTTTTGGTTCTTAAGAAATCAAATGGAATCTTTTTTCCGGTGGATCCTCAGTTCCAAAGAGTACAACGGCTGGACTGTTTTTATGTGGAAAATGCTCTGATATTACTGTATTTTTAAATAATAGATAGGAATTTAGCATATACAACATTCACAAGTGGATATACATAACCAAAGATTACACGAGTACATACTTTCCTAATCTCATAACTGACATAAATAACAAACAAGCGAAAAGGAAATACTTAAAAGGCTGGGATTAAAGCTTTTCTTGCTTGCTTCAAAACTTAAGATAAAACGGAGCTAAGCGCTCCTAACCACTGCCACAGTGCCACGCCTTCTCACTCCTTGCAGCCACCACATAAGCTCCTCTGTTCTGCTAGAAGGGGAAGGAAGGGACATAACCAATCCAGCCAGCCGCCATCGCCGAGCACCAATCAAGCGTTGCCCGGACAACCTACACCTCTGCTCCCTCCGTCTCAAAAACACTTAATTTCTAATTTCTGGGTTTCCGTTTTTATTGTTTGACCGTCCGTCTTATTTAAAAAAATTTAACAAGATAAGTTATGTATAAAGTATTATTCATATTTTACTATCTAACAATAATAAAAATACTAATCATAAAAAAATTTCATATAGAACAGACGGTCAAACATTGTACACAAATACTTAAGAATTAACTTTTTTTTATACAAAGGGAGTACAGCGCTAACGAGTACGTCAACGTCATGTCATAGCAGAGCACCACACATCGAGCTGTTGTAATTTATCTCGTAAAAAGTGATCGTCGATGCGCTTTGATATTACTCGTGAATATGGCTGTGTTTAGATCAAAGTTTAGATCCAAACTTCAAGTTCTTTTCCATCACATCAACCTATTATACACACACAACTTTTCAGTCACGTCACCTTTAATTTTAACCAAAATTCAAACTTTGCGCTGAACTAAACACAGCCTATATTGAACTTATTTTCAGATTGGAAGAAATAGACAATTAGACACACAGGCCTCTTATATATCTATAAAATTCATCTTATTAAGTATAGGTAATATTATTTCTCTATTCTCTCATTAAGCCATATCATCTCAATTATTTCTAACTCTTGGATGTTTGATATATCGTCCAAATTATATCATTTCCTTTTTTTATCTTATAAAATCATATCAACTTAGTTTTGTTTTTGGATAATTGATTTATATACCTTTTTCTCTTTCTCTTATTGAGTCTCATCATCTTAGTCTTTTCTTCTAAACAATCAATCCATATATATTTAAATGGGTGAATAGCTAATTTAATCCCTCAAGTTTCACCGAAGGTCAATTAGGTCCTTCAGGTTTCATTTTGTCCACGTAGATCCTATAAGTATTTGTTTTGGCTTAAAATCATCCTTAGACCCACTTAATATGCCATATGGCTATTTCTAGTCAATATTTCTGTTAGAAAATATCCTTTTTGCCAATAATTTGTATATAACTATACACTAGAAAAGAGAAAACCAAGATGAATAAATAACATTGCAGAAATACTTTCTATTATTTTAACATGTGCACATCAAACTTAAGCAATGTCTATCGTATACACTTGCAAGTACATAATTATTTTCGTTCTACATAAATTACGATGCATTATCTATAAAAAAAATTCATTGCATTCGATTTTTTTCTCTTATATATGTGAATGAGGGGGTTAAAGTGTCATTTATCAAGAGAGTTGTTAGTTATATTTGGCCATGTGGCTTCTAAGTGGGTTCAAGGATAAATTTGAACTAAAATGAAAACTTGAAGGACTAATATGTATATATTGAAACATCAAGGACTAATTTGAGCCTCCGATGACACTTTGGCTATTCACCCTATTTAAATTGTTATAAACCACATCATCAAATGGTTTATAATTAGCCTTTTTTTTCAATAGTCGACCAGAGATGAAAAAAATTAGATAAAGTCCATCACCGGTCCCTAAACTTGTACCGCTGTGTCATCCCGGTCCCTAAACTCACAAATCGACCGTTCAGGTCCTCAAACTGGTTCGATTGTGTCATCCCGGTCCCTAAACTTGCAGATCACTCGTTTAGGTCCTCCAACTTGTTCGGTTGTGTAACCCTGGTCCCTAAACAGGACGGTCTAAAAACTTTATATCAAAAAATAATTAATAACTTTTTCATATCAACTCTAATGAAGACAAACTTTATATCAAAATTGTAGCCCTCGACGCAACTACAACTTTGTAGTTGAAAAGCTTTTGAATTAAAACTGTTTAGGGTCCCAAAATATTGTTGCATGTTTATAGATTTTGAAATTTTAATTTTAAAATTACATTTTGGGACAAAAATGACTTAAAATAAAAAAAATCAACTACAAAGTTATAGATCGCGTCGAGGGCTACAAATTTGATATAAAGTTTGTCTTCATTAGAGTTCACACAAAAAAGTTATGAATTATTTTTAAATATAAAGTCTTTACACTGTCCTATTTGACCCAGATGATATTCAAATCCAAGTTTAGGGACCGAGGTGACACAACTGAACAAGTTGGAGGACCTAAACGAGTGATCAGCAAGTTTAGGGACCGGGATGACACAGTCGAACAAGTTTGAGGACCTGGACGGTCGATTTGTGAGTTTAGAGACCGGGATGACACAGTGGTACAAGTTTAGGGACCGATGATGGACTTTACTCCTAATATTATATAAAACTCTAATAGCAAGGCATGGGGTTTCATGTGAATTTTTTTGAGAATTAATATTATTTTTATGGAAAATCGCAAAAGTAGTGGCCAACCGGGGAAAATCGCGAATTTGGGACCATGTCTGTCGGATCCCAAAACTAATGATTCGGAAACCGATATGTTTAACTGTATCAAGCCCTGGATCAGTAGATTGATACAGCTTCAACAATCTGGATTTTCATTGCGTACATTTGAACAAGGCTCCAAAGGAGATGTTATTACATAAATTAATAGGGGAATTTACAAGATTGTGGCTAACTATTACAGCAGAAGCTATAGAGTGTCTCAACTCTAATATTTTGCTATAGACTTAAACCATCTAACTAATCTAGATTTGTGAACTAGGTTGAAATAAGACTAACTTATATGATTGAACTCCTGGCTTCGGCAAGAACTTCAATTTAACTCTGGAAAAAGGGGGTTGAAGCAAGGGTGAGTACAACGTACTCAGCAAGCTATTATATTCAATAATGAATGTATAAAAAAGGTAATATTTGAGTAGGATTACGATTACTTGCAGAAGGCAGAGAGTATAGAAATAGAAAGCCTGATGTTTTAAATGCAGCAGCATTTAGTAAAATCTTGAATTAGGTTTCTAACCAAAGTACCATATGAGTCCCGATACTCAATTCCGTGAGCACGGCTATTCGAATAGATTCAGGTTTACTTTACTGCAGTAAATGTACGCTTTACCCGCAATCCATGACATGCCAATATTCATTAGCTTAGTCATGGCAAAGCTTTTCGGTTACTAACATCAGTGGCACCTGTTCCATGAACTCTCATCCTCATGCGCTCTGAACGTAACGTTATCAGCAGCGAGAGGAGTTCTGGCGTTCCCGAGGTTTTTAGAGAGAGAACTGGTTGAGAGACCCCCGTCATCTCAACCAGGTTTTCACAATACACACACACTTGAGCTCAACAAATCATTTACCTGCGCCTCGGTAAATGTTATATTTGCCCTTCGCGGCATATGTTTGCCTCCTGCTCGAGGACTTAAATAAGAACCACTGTACAGAGGTACCACCTTTGCTAGACAACCTACTTTGCAAGGTCTGTCCCCATTCTAGAATTGCGGTCGTACTCGTTCGTTTGACATAAGTACTTGGTAATAACTATATCGACTGAGACAGTACTAGCCACCCGGAAATCAACCAATTCCTACGTACTGTCCCAATCTAAGTTCATTATATTTTTATGCAGACTAACTAGGCAGGGCTAAGCAAAGCTAGCATATATCTGGTTTGCTATATGTTTAGGTTATGCATTCAAAATCATGAATGACTAATGCATAGAATAGAGATATAGAATAAAGGGTAATTATGTTCAAGGGGAGGAATAATAACTTGCCTTGCTCCAACGCAAATAACTCTGAGATAGACAACCTGATTATCCGATCCTCGAAATACCACAGGTTGTCATCCAAAATACAATAGACTCTACTTGAAGAAGAGGAAGAACTAAATTCAATAAAAGTCATAAAATAGCAAGAAAGCGATAAACGGTTAGGAGGGTTGGGGTTTAGGGTATAGCCTATCTCTTTTATAGGTTATTAGGATTATTGGGCTAGTATTAGCTGGTGGTAGGTTTAGGTAGTATAATACCTAGGGTTTAGTTGTTTAAGCCGATATTGAGGTAGGATAAATATCGGCTAGGGTTTTGGGTGTTTGCTAGCATGACGACTAGGTTTAGTGTCATTTCTAGCCGTTGTCGATAGACAGCATATCGGCTAGAAGAATAGGAGGTGGGTATAGGTTTTGTGGGGTGGAGGTGTTACTCCGACAACCGTGAATGGCGGCGGAGCGGCTAGGATCACACAGAGCTTAAAAGCTAACTGTGCGGTGTGCAGATGAGGTTGAGGGAATAGTGAAGCTCTGCTCGTTATACGCATTGAGGCGTAAGGTGTCAGAAGCAACACTTCGACCTTGGATTTGGTTTTGCCGGGCTTTACAACCAACGGTCCGACGTCGGGGATAGTAAACCGCGAGCGTCCCCATGGAAGGTGTAAAGTTCCAACCGGCGGCTTTTTAGTGGCTAAAGGGTATTTTGGGTTAAAAAGAAATATTTGAAAAGGCAAATATAAATTCAAACGGTATTTGAATAAATTCAAATAAAATATTAAAATAGCAAATTTGCTGTCAAAAGATAGGGTTTGAATTTAAATGAATTTAGGTCCAAGTTTCACTAGAATCGGATCTACGGTTTAGGAGATATGGGCTTCTAAAGAATAGAATTTGAATTAAATAGGGAAATTACGAAATAGTACTGTACAGGGGCCCACCTGTCAGTCCGTTTTCTTTTTCTTTTTCTTCCTCTTCTTCTTCCTCCGTCTCTTCTTTTCTCCTCTCTTTCCAGCCGAGGCAGACAGGGAGGATGGGGAGGAGGGGCGCCGGCTTTCCGACGGTTGGAAGGCGGCGACGCCGGAGGCGGGTGGTGTTCCCGAGCACTGCGCATCCGGGGAGGGCGGTGGATGGCAGAGAGGGAGAGGGAGGAGACCGGAACGGCAGCTGCAAGAACTTGCTCCGGCCGCTAAAAGAAGTGGCGATGGTGGCTGCTATGAGGTGGAAGATAAGGGGAAAACGGGAAAAATGGGTTCTCCTCATCGAGGCAAACCCGATGGCGCGAGGACTTGGCCGGCAATGCTCTGGTGAGGGAGATCGAACAATGGCCGGCATAGCTTAACATGGCTAGGAGAGAGAGAAGAGAGAGCTTCAAGCTCTGATGTGGGGAGGGGAGGACGATCTCGCCAGCTATTTATAGGCGGCGGACGTCGGTTCGCAGAGGAGGAGGAGAAGGAGGACATGGCAACGGCGGCATGGAGAAGAGGAACACGGCGCCGATTTCTTAGCGACGACGGTGGCGTGAGAGAGAGGAACACGGCGTCGGCGGCGGCGCGCGTGTGTGGCGCCACGCGCGCCCACAGAGAAGAGGAGGGGGTGGCTCGGCTGTGGTGGCTGGGCCAAGGAAGGGAATGGGCCGAAAGGGAAAGAGAAGGAAATTTCGACCCAATCACAAAAAGAAGTCTAATTTGAATACTTGATTTGGATGTATAGGTTTTGCAATGAATTTGAATTCGGAGAGAATTCACAAAGGAGATTTCCTAATTTATTTGAGTGCAATATTTTGAGGTGGAGTTTGAGGGAATTTATTTGGAAGTACTCAAATGAGAGAGTGGGGTATATGAATATAATTGGGAATGTGGGATGAAAATGTAGAGAATGGAATAAATAGAATTTTAGCCCAAAATATGTGGTAGAAATATAGAGAATTAATTATGGGCTAATTGAGGTTTTGGATTTGGGATGGAAGGATGAAATATATTTTCTTAGCACAAGAGCAATATTTATAATAATATTATTCTCGTGCCAGGAAGGGATCAAGTCGCAAGAATTAAATTGGCGGCTAGATCAAAAGGAGATATTTGGATATTTGGAATTTGGAAAGGAAACTAAGGATAGGTTTGGAATCAAAGGATGGGTCGACAATTAATTCCAATTAAAGTTGGAATTGCACAGAGTTGGTTTGGATGGTTTTCTTGGACCATAATTCATAATAATAGGAAGGGTTTTCAAACTAAATTTGAATAAAAGAAATTTTGGTCGAAAGAAGGTTTAAGATGAAAAATCAAATCAAAGAGAATACCTCGATCTAACAAGATCAATTTTTAGAATAAAAACCACGAAAGATTTTAAATACCAAAAAGAAATTCTATACATGTTAGTTTTAGGAGGTCCCTCTAATTATAATTTCTTAGGTTTAGGAAGGTTATTAAGAACATAAGAATCGGCATGATGCATATTTAGAAAATAGCAAATTTTCAGTATGTTACAAATCTACCCCCCTTAAATAAATCTCGTCCTCGAGATTTCTGAGGAGTCCGGGTAAAGGTATGGCAATCTTTATTTTCTTATTGATCACTGGTATCATTCTGGATATTTGGTTGATCAATATGCTGATAAATAACTCCTATTCTCGAAGTATCCTTGGATGTATGCTCTGGGTAATAGAAAGCTGTATATCACTTGGTTCAACCTTATGTGATTCAAAGTTTGAGGATCCAACTTTAACAACTTTTTCTGAATAGAAACATGTTGTCCGGTATTTTTGCTTACAATTCAATCTTCGTTGCACATATATGTGTAGTCATGGTACTTGTCGAGGACATTAAATTATGACCTTCTAGCTCTTCTCAACATTGAAGTGGTCGAACTTCGTCTCATATCCTTGTGATAAGGCTGAGGCATGGTCTTTGCCGGTTCTTGTTGGCTTCAACATCTTCTTTTAAACATTATTTTCTTCCACCCTTTTGTAATGACTTTTCTCAACTAAGATTTCAGAATCTCAGTCGTATACTATCTGACAACTCCTTAATTTATTTGTAATCATTGATCTTCTTCTTATGCATTCCCTTGCTATACTTCTTGTTGTAACCAGATGTGGTATTCCTATGGTAACTAAAATGTTACCCTTGTTTGAATAATATCTGGTATTGAGCTTCATATTCTTTAACTATATCTAACCATTTTCTTCAATGAAAAAGAGGTCTGTCTTAATACTTCATGAGCATAATTCACTACCTGTACTTAGGAAACATCATGAGATATTTTAAAATCTATAGAGTTTAAATGGTAGTGAATTTATTTCTATGGTGGTATGGAATTATCTCCATTCAATCGTACTTTTAGTCATCATCCTATTCTTGCTGTATGTTAAAATTCTTGCCTTCAAAGTGGTTGGCCTGTAATATAGCTCTTTAAATTGAAAGTGTTTATCGAGAACCTTTCTTCTTCATGGTCTTCCTGGTGTTCAGAAAATGTTGACTTGATTCTTCAAATGTGGGTAATAAATTTTGCTATAGGTGGTTTATGTTCTTTTTATCCAAGTATATCAATGATATCCATTCAATTTTCTTGTGCATATTTGAAGTGCGAACCTCTTGCTCTAGTGATGAATCTTCAATTTCGATATGGTCATGAATACCTTGGAGGGAACCAATAATTTTGTATCTTCTAACTATTTTCTTCTTGTTGGTTCATGTGCTTCTATATTGTTTCTCCTTGTGTCCAGAAAATTATGAATCAATCTTTGATTGGAGATAAAGAAATTCTTCGCAGATGATCCATATCCTTTTTATTCCTATTTTATTGTCAATATCCATTCAGACTCTTAGCACTTGTTGAAATTGCAAATTTTCTTCCTCCAATCATATATTCTCGGATAGTGGCGTGGTCTCTCATGCCTAGAAGGAGTCTAAATTTTTTTTTTTTGTATCATCTGATCTCTCGACATATTTTCTCCTAGTTTATTATACCCAATCGTATCTTTAGATAAATGAGTATAATAGGTTTCTTCAGAACTATTATCTTGAATCATTGCTGGTTTAGGTCCATGTTTTCAGATCAGGGTCTTGAATAGAGTACTTCTATTGCTCAGGTATTAGTAATTGGTCATCCTTGGTCTTCTTTGTCTTGACGTTAGCTTGTAACCTTCAATTATAAATAGTCGTGTCTTACCATGGCACATAAGTTATTAATCTTCCTTCTTGTATAAACCTTCATTCCATTTTGCAGAGTATTCCTATGTAACCCAAGTCATCCGTTCAGGCTCTTCTTTGTGTATCCAGGTATTTTCCATTTAGCCATGATTTTAGCTTGGCAGAAGGAGCTATCTTCATTAATGTAAATACATGTATACTCAGGGAAAATGTCTCAAAGTGCAGCAACAAATATTCCACGAATATTTTGCTCATAGAATATTTTGAGGTGTTGCCTAGTCTTAAGCTTGCTTTCATAATAATTGTCACTTTGAGCTTAATTTTGGCAGATGCTAGGTAGATAAATCTCTTGTTTAATCCCTTGGAATAGAATGATGGTTATAAGGATGCATGTGCTCATGATCTTCTTCAACATTGAACATTTACTGTACCTTTCAAGGCTTTATTTATTCTTCTCGTCAATTTGTTCGGTCTTCATGGATAGTTAGCTTCTAAATTTTTATCATAGAAAATATATAACTCCTGTATCTGTCCTTAAAAATCTGAAATTACCTTAACCAATAGGAGTTCTCAGCTTTATGAAATTATTGCTCCATATATTGCTCAATAGTATGATGTCTATAGATAGCCTTTACTTAATGTGTTCTCACAACTGGCTCTACCTACGGTTTTTGGTAGTATGAGGGTTTTTGGATATATGGATGGGAGATGGTATTCTTTTCCTGGTTATACCTTTTTCTGGATAAGATGGGTGATGGTTTGGGTATAAACATCTCGTCTGCACAAGTTGTTTTGTGTGGTTTGGCTTTTGGCTCTAAAATTGTATTGTAGGATTGGGTTTGATAGAGATATTTGGATAATTTTGAAAGTGGAGGTGGTTCTGTAAAGGTTACCAATAGTTGCCAGGATAATAGCCTTCTCAATTGGTTAAATTCCTTCGAAATGTTGTCCGTAAGTTGGCATAGTTGCTATTATCTCATGTCTGTTAATCCTTATTTCTCAAAATCTCCAGGGTCAAAGGTTCTTCAATTGAATTTCTATAATCCTTGGTAGTGCTTTGCTTGAAATTGCCTCATTGCTTGGGTATATCTTCATGCCTCACAAGCATTTGAACTCATCGCTTAGCTTCATATTGTATATCTTATTGGTTGCATGGATGTTGAGGATAAGTCTTGCAAAAATGTGACATCCTTTCTTTTGATCTCGCAAATGCTTCTCTAGGCCAGTAGGTTTCTTATGAATTTTTCTGTCATGATTTAGGCATATATAATGTCTTGGAAACTGGTAGAATATCTCCAATTGTTTTCTCTTCAATAGCCAATACTTCCATAATAATACTCGGAAGCTTCTTTTATCAAGATTTCAAAAATTCAATAATGTATATTCTTTATTTCTTCATCACCATACAAACTTCAAGACTTTGTTCATGTTTGGATATAATGGCTGCTTGAATCTTGGTAGTTCTTGTATTGAACTACCCCCCCTTAAAATGGATCAACTTATCTTCCAATCTTCTTCTGTTATCTTGATAATAAAGATATATGTCTCCTTTGCTAAATAATCCTTCAAGAATTTATGTTTCTTGTTGCTTGAATTACAGTATATTTAACTCATACTGATATGACCAGAGGCTTGCATTTACTGACTTTCTTGAAATGCCAAGGACAAGAGTCTTTGGAGGGAATTATACTTTTATTGTAAAATAGTTATTCTTTTGAAAGAGAGATATGATGCACAAGTAAAAGCAAGAAATAAAATCAATGGTGAAGAGGAGTTCATTCTAATAAAGACCTTAGCAAAATTATTAGGCAAAATTTTAGTTTTTAACCTAATTATCATAAATAGCTGAGAAAGTTATTCCTAAAGGGGTTAGAAAACCTATGGGTTTAAGGCTATAGGCAAATGTATGCTCTGATACCAGCGCTGTCGGATCCCAAAACTAATGATTCGGAAACCGACATGTTTAACTGTATCAAGCCCTGGATCAGTAGATTGATACAGCTTCAACAATCTGGATTTTCATTGCGTACATTTGAACAAGGCTCCAAAGGAGATGTTATTACATAAATTAATAGGGGAATTTACAAGATTGTGGCTAACTATTACAGCAGAAGCTATAGAGTGTCTCAACTCTAATATTTTGCTATAGACTTAAACCATCTAACTAATCTAGATTTGTGAACTAGGTTGAAATAAGACTAACTTATATGATTGAACTCCTGGCTTCGGCAAGAACTTCAATTTAACTCTGGAAAAAGGGGGTTGAAGCAAGGGTGAGTACAACGTACTCAGCAAGCTATTATATTCAATAATGAATGTATAAAAAAGGTAATATTTGAGTAGGATTACGATTACTTGCAGAAGGCAGAGAGTATAGAAATAGAAAGCCTGATGTTTTAAATGCAGCAGCATTTAGTAAAATCTTGAATTAGGTTTCTAACCAAAGTACCATATGAGTCCCGATACTCAATTCCGTGAGCACGGCTATTCGAATAGATTCAGGTTTACTTTACTGCAGTAAATGTACGCTTTACCCGCAATCCATGACATGCCAATATTCATTAGCTTAGTCATGGCAAAGCTTTTCGGTTACTAACATCAGTGGCACCTGTTCCATGAACTCTCATCCTCATGCGCTCTGAACGTAACGTTATCAGCAGCGAGAGGAGTTCTGGCGTTCCCGAGGTTTTTAGAGAGAGAACTGGTTGAGAGACCCCCGTCATCTCAACCAGGTTTTCACAATACACACACACTTGAGCTCAACAAATCATTTACCTGCGCCTCGGTAAATGTTATATTTGCCCTTCGCGGCATATGTTTGCCTCCTGCTCGAGGACTTAAATAAGAACCACTGTACAGAGGTACCACCTTTGCTAGACAACCTACTTTGCAAGGTCTGTCCCCATTCTAGAATTGCGGTCGTACTCGTTCGTTTGACATAAGTACTTGGTAATAACTATATCGACTGAGACAGTACTAGCCACCCGGAAATCAACCAATTCCTACGTACTGTCCCAATCTAAGTTCATTATATTTTTATGCAGACTAACTAGGCAGGGCTAAGCAAAGCTAGCATATATCTGGTTTGCTATATGTTCAGGTTATGCATTCAAAATCATGAATGACTAATGCATAGAATAGAGATATAGAATAAAGGGTAATTATGTTCAAGGGGAGGAATAATAACTTGCCTTGCTCCAACGCAAATAACTCTGAGATAGACAACCTGATTATCCGATCCTCGAAATACCACAGGTTGTCATCCAAAATACAATAGACTCTACTTGAAGAAGAGGAAGAACTAAATTCAATAAAAGTCATAAAATAGCAAGAAAGCGATAAACGGTTAGGAGGGTTGGGGTTTAGGGTATAGCCTATCTCTTTTATAGGTTATTAGGATTATTGGGCTAGTATTAGCTGGTGGTAGGTTTAGGTAGTATAATACCTAGGGTTTAGTTGTTTAAGCCGATATTGAGGTAGGATAAATATCGGCTAGGGTTTTGGGTGTTTGCTAGCATGACGACTAGGTTTAGTGTCATTTCTAGCCGTTGTCGATAGACAGCATATCGGCTAGAAGAATAGGAGGTGGGTATAGGTGTTGTGGGGTGGAGGTGTTACTCCGACAACCGTGAATGGCGGCGGAGCGGCTAGGATCACACAGAGCTTAAAAGCTAACTGTGCGGTGTGCAGATGAGGTTGAGGGAATAGTGAAGCTCTGCTCGTTATACGCATTGAGGCGTAAGGTGTCAGAAGCAACACTTCGACCTTGGATTTGGTTTTGCCGGGCTTTACAACCAACGGTCCGACGTCGGGGATAGTAAACCGCGAGCGTCCCCATGGAAGGTGTAAAGTTCCAACCGGCGGCTTTTTAGTGGCTAAAGGGTATTTTGGGTTAAAAAGAAATATTTGAAAAGGCAAATATAAATTCAAACGGTATTTGAATAAATTCAAATAAAATATTAAAATAGCAAATTTGCTGTCAAAAGATAGGGTTTGAATTTAAATGAATTTAGGTCCAAGTTTCACTAGAATCGGATCTACGGTTTAGGAGATATGGGCTTCTAAAGAATAGAATTTGAATTAAATAGGGAAATTACGAAATAGTACTGTACAGGGGCCCACCTGTCAGTCCGTTTTCTTTTTCTTTTTCTTCCTCTTCTTCTTCCTCCGTCTCTTCTTTTCTCCTCTCTTTCCAGCCGAGGCAGACAGGGAGGATGGGGAGGAGGGGCGCCGGCTTTCCGACGGTTGGAAGGCGGCGACGCCGGAGGCGGGTGGTGTTCCCGAGCACTGCGCATCCGGGGAGGGCGGTGGATGGCAGAGAGGGAGAGGGAGGAGACCGGAACGGCAGCTGCAAGAACTTGCTCCGGCCGCTAAAAGAAGTGGCGATGGTGGCTGCTATGAGGTGGAAGATAAGGGGAAAACGGGAAAAATGGGTTCTCCTCATCGAGGCAAACCCGATGGCGCGAGGACTTGGCCGGCAATGCTCTGGTGAGGGAGATCGAACAATGGCCGGCATAGCTTAACATGGCTAGGAGAGAGAGAAGAGAGAGCTTCAAGCTCTGATGTGGGGAGGGGAGGACGATCTCGCCAGCTATTTATAGGCGGCGGACGTCGGTTCGCAGAGGAGGAGGAGAAGGAGGACATGGCAACGGCGGCATGGAGAAGAGGAACACGGCGCCGATTTCTTAGCGACGACGGTGGCGTGAGAGAGAGGAACACGGCGTCGGCGGCGGCGCGCGTGTGTGGCGCCACGCGCGCCCACAGAGAAGAGGAGGGGGTGGCTCGGCTGTGGTGGCTGGGCCAAGGAAGGGAATGGGCCGAAAGGGAAAGAGAAGGAAATTTCGACCCAATCACAAAAAGAAGTCTAATTTGAATACTTGATTTGGATGTATAGGTTTTGCAATGAATTTGAATTCGGAGAGAATTCACAAAGGAGATTTCCTAATTTATTTGAGTGCAATATTTTGAGGTGGAGTTTGAGGGAATTTATTTGGAAGTACTCAAATGAGAGAGTGGGGTATATGAATATAATTGGGAATGTGGGATGAAAATGTAGAGAATGGAATAAATAGAATTTTAGCCCAAAATATGTGGTAGAAATATAGAGAATTAATTATGGGCTAATTGAGGTTTTGGATTTGGGATGGAAGGATGAAATATATTTTCTTAGCACAAGAGCAATATTTATAATAATATTATTCTCGTGCCAGGAAGGGATCAAGTCGCAGGAATTAAATTGGCGGCTAGATCAAAAGGAGATATTTGGATATTTGGAATTTGGAAAGGAAACTAAGGATAGGTTTGGAATCAAAGGATGGGTCGACAATTAATTCCAATTAAAGTTGGAATTGCACAGAGTTGGTTTGGATGGTTTTCTTGGACCATAATTCATAATAATAGGAAGGGTTTTCAAACTAAATTTGAATAAAAGAAATTTTGGTCGAAAGAAGGTTTAAGATGAAAAATCAAATCAAAGAGAATACCTCGATCTAACAAGATCAATTTTTAGAATAAAAACCACGAAAGATTTTAAATACCAAAAAGGAATTCTATACATGTTAGTTTTAGGAGGTCCCTCTAATTATAATTTCTTAGGTTTAGGAAGGTTATTAAGAACATAAGAATCGGCATGATGCATATTTAGAAAATAGCAAATTTTCAGTATGTTACAATGTCGAACGGCTGTAGTTCGATAGGGTAGATATCGAAGAGCCGGAGCGCGACTGGAAAGGAGATCGAACGGCTGCAGTTCGACAGGGCCTGTCGAATAGCCCCTGTTCGACAGGCTGGGGTGTCGAACTCCCGCAGTTTGACATATTATTAAAATAATAATAAGTTATTTATTTTAATAATATGTAATTTCGCAAATTATTTTTAATAATAAGTTATTTATTTAATAATATGTAAGAAAGGATAATATTTTTGTAATGTTTTATGTATATGGTTTAGGGTTTTGATAATGTTTGGTGGGGAATTGTACTATTTATTTGTTGGTTAAAATACTTGGATTACTTAGTTTCATTGATTGTATAATTTTTTGGTTTAATGGCTTTGTCGCAATTTAGTAAGTAAGGACGGATAAAGAAGAGGAGGGGATTGAATACATTGCAGAGGATGCAGAAATGAGCTTAATAGATGGAAAAGAGAATGAAACATTAGCTAACAAATAGATAAACCTAATCCATTCATGACCCATACAACAACATAACATAACAAAATGCCGAAATAGAGCGATTCAGGGTTAAGCTTCTCTATTGACCCCTTCTACGTCATTGTGTACGTAATGCAACTTCATGATCCTTCAATCTCTTATACTCTGTTTGCGTTTCAGCTTCAGTTACTCTTCCGCTTTCATACGTCGGGTTGACCATGTCGATCCATGAAGTAAAAGCACACATCCTTGGATTCCCCTGAACAATCAATCAAATTAGATAATGGGAAATAATTGTTGTGGGAGCGCGAAGCAAAATGTAAATTAGTAATTAAGCATGTGACATACAACGAAGTTGTCATCTATGTTGGGACAGACGAAGTACCGCCTGCCATATGTATCTTGTGAGAAGGACGTTGCAACCTGGCAGCGTTCTCTACAACCGCATTTGGGACGATCAGACCATTTAGGTATACCTAATGGATTTGATCTCCAGTTTAAGCTAGCGGACTGAACATGGCGCTCGTACTCCATCCATGCTTGAATGAATTGTGTGGTCGTCTCAGGTTGAGTTATCATCGATCCGATGGAAGTTCTTCGCACCGTATCGATCCAGTTTACGTAACTACATTTGCGGTCTTCTTCCTGTGCCCAGAAATTAATGACCGTACATGGATGTATGTAGGTATATGACAGAAGTAATCATAGTGAGTAAAAAATTAGTGCAACTTACGATGAAATCATCGTCGACAATGTTAGGACACACGAAGCATCTCTGTCCTAGAGTTCGTTGTCGAACGGACCTTATGACCTGGCAACGGTCTCCACACCTACACTCTGGATGCTCCCGCCAAGTGGGGAGTCCCAGTGGATTCACTTGCCATGGTAAGGATTCGGCAATTTTTCGTCGTTCGTATTCATCCTTCCTCCTTAGGTAGTCCGATAATGGTTCGCTGCATGGATATAGGCGTGCCCTGTCACGTTGTGGATTAGTCGTATCAACCCACTCAACGAAGTCGCACAAACTACGGTAAGTCTGAAAATTTTTGTTTTGCCCTCCAAGCCTTGTCGTACGATATCTCATATCCGTACTCTTTCTCTACGTCATGCATTATTGTGAAAGGGGACAAAGATGTTTTTCTAACCACCTTTGAATATACCATTTGTGCCACAAATGCCGCTGTCATGTTCCTGTGCACCAGACGGGTATTCTCCAACAAACATGTATGTTGCTCAACCCTCGAAGCTACCCATAAATTGTCATGTTGTGGCTTGTAACCATGCACTGTCACGCCCGAAAATTCACTAGTAATTTCCGAACTTATTTGTGCATAAAATCCTCGTCCAGGAATCAGCCGAGGTACACAAACTGACAATTTAATATACAGATTCATCAAATTAACTAAAACGATAAATACTTACTTAAGAGGCACTTAGTCCTCACCAAGAAGAAAATTGCAGCGGAAAATAAAATCTAGCGAAACTCCGGCTCCACTCCCACAGGCAGCTCAACTGGGGTATAAGCCAAACGTCTTCTCCTCATAGATCCTTTTTCTTCAACTGAGGTTGATTGATTATTGCAAGGTGAGCATATGACATACTCAGCAAGCCACACAGCAAATATGCAAGTGCACAAGGATACCAAAGGATGGCATAATATAGGCTCATTTGTAAAAGCAGCATTTAGCAAAACATTTAAGAGAAGTAAAACAGTGGAGTAATTAATCAGGAATTTTAATCAACACTGAACAGCACACCCATGCTGTACAGGCCCAACCATCCTGAACAACCATACCCGGTTGTACAGATCTAATCTCCAAACCAGGAATTATCCATTCCAAACCAGGAGCTAAGCAAATTATTACCAGTTATAGCATCCATAACTATTGTGAGAGGTGTGGGACTAATCACGAAAAACATTGCTCAACTCGCCCATAACCGCGGGCACGGCTATTCGAATAGTTTTACTCTGGCCAGAGGTGTACCACTGTACCCACAAGACACAGCCTCAACATCATGTCTACCATGCGTCGCGATACTGGAAAGTACCCGAATAGAGGCTGTGACAATACCCTCTGCATAACACAACTCACCACAGTGCACCATTCCTGGATCATAATCACCCCCTCAAAAACCAGAGGCATGGACTCCCCAGCGACCCCCGTGGACTTATCTCCGCCACTTCTCAGTCTGGTGCTCCGCAATGAATCATGCTATACAAAAGGTAAAGCCGTTGCCCACGCTGGCTTGTGGTTGGCACGGTTAATGTTTGACGGAGCTCGTGGCTCCTCACCGGGAGACCGCGGAGGCCCCCCTTTGCAGGTTCGGCCGGGGGCTCAGGGTGAGATCTCAAGCTCTCTCTGTATGTGGAAAGATCGTGTGCTCTCAAAAGAGGAAGAGACAGGGGCGATGTATACAGGTTCGGGCCGCTTGGAAGCGTAACACCCTACTCCTGTTTTTTTTTGTGGATCTGTGTATGAGCAAGTTACAAAGTATCAACCAGCCCTCTCCTCTTCCGGGAAAAGTCCCCTCAAAGGCCAAATTCCCCTTCTAAATGGGCAAGGTCCTCCTTTTATATCTCAAGGGGATACCACATGCACCTTTCTCTTTCCAAACTGGACTGTTCTTTTTCTGTATAATGGGTGGAGATCGATACGGTTCCCTTCCGGGAGCCTTTCTGATGGGACAGCCCACACCTAACCCCACTTCCGCCGGAAACAGAGATGACGCGGGGTCGTGGCTGCCCGTCCACGACGCGACTAATGTCAGACCGGTCATTCTTGTCCACCACGCGTCAGCTTAGCAATGTGCATGTTCGCCCTTCTTCGTGTAACACCTTGCCTGTAATGGTTAGGATGAAGCCTGGTATAAATCTGACCAGGGCTAACGTGCCATCTTCTAAGAGATAACACGCTAGCTCCGGCTTGAGACGAGTGCCTAGAGGCTTTCGTCTTGACGGGATGGAGCAATGCGTGCGTCAGACCGCCAGTCGCCACCTAACCCGTGATCTGACCGGTCTGTGACTGGTCACAGACCGGATAAAGAAACGCGCTGTACTGCGCTGCATGCAGCGCGACACGCTTGACCAGACTGCAATAAATGCTGTTAGGTGAGCACAGCTGTGCTCATCTATCCACATATGCGACGCAGACTTCCTTAAGGGGTCGGGGTGCCTCGGCCCTCGGGGTCGGGGCGATCGCAACCCGACCCCCCCTCGGGGGAAGTCAGGAGGAGGGCGGACACCTCACCCTCGGGCCCGACGTCCCCGAAGGTGCCAGGCCACGTGGGTGATCGCGTCTGCCTCAAGCCTCTGGTCTTGATACTCCCGGTCCCATATCACCGACAGTAGCCCCCGGCGTTATGCCAGAGCAATATCCCTTCCCAAGGGAAACGGTCAGGTGTGACGCCACCCTTAAAGCCTGGTGACAGGTGGGACCGGTCTCCATAGTAGGGCAAAAAACCCAACGGTCTCAAACCACGCACACCGGTAACGGCGTCTTAGCTGTCAGTCATGGGCGGTCTCTTCAAGACTGCCACATCACTTGAGCAGCGCACGAATCTGGGCGAGACGATTTGCTTCGCCTGGAGATATGGTAACGTCGCTTCGGTCGGCGAGCGTAATTAACGCGCGCACGATACGATCTATCTCGACTGCCACAACTGTATATCCACCTCATGCGCCGCAAGCGGGCGAATGGGATTAGTGGAAGCGTGGGCGCGAGAAACGAGGGAGCGAAATGGCAAGAAACGAGGGAGCGAGATAGTGGGCACGAGAAACGAGGAGCCGGGCTCAGCGATGGCAAGGGTATAAAGCCATCGAGGAAAGGACTTGCTCCCTTCCTTTCGCCATTTGCGCCCTAAACTCTCTCTCTTTGCTGCGCCTCACCTTCGCCACACACACTCGTTCTCAATCCTCTCTTTCTCCGACGACATGGCACGGGGCTCCGCTCTGCTCGACGGTAGCGTACTACCGCCTTCCCGCATTGTGAGCGAGAGGCAGGCTGGGCTGCCGCGCCGCTTCATGCCGGAATCCGCCACCGGCCGGGAGATAGTAATACTGGGCGAGGCGCGCCCAGCACCAGATTACCCGGGGCGGTCCATCTTCTTCCTCCCCTTCGCAATGGCCGGGTTGGTTCCTCCTTTTTCTTCTTTCTTCATGGACTGTTCTGGAGTACTACGATCTCCAGATGGCGCACCTCACCCCCAATGCGGTGATGACTTTGGCCATCTTCGCACATCTGTGCGAGATGTTCATTGGGGTGCGCCCATCTCTCCGGCTGTTCCGGTGGTTCTTCACCGTGCAGTCGGTGTCGCCGCCGTCGGTGGTTGGTGGCTGCTACTTCCAGCCGCGGGGGCCGGTGCTGAACCGCTACATCCCCTGCGTCCTCCGCAAGAAGTGGGATGACTGGAAGAGCGACTGGTTCTACACCCCCCTCGCAAACGAAGCGCGCCTCCAACTTCCAAGCCAGCCCCCGGCGCAGGTCTCCAGCTGGCGGGCGCCGGTAGATCTGGGGGAGGACTACGACGCCGTCCTCGACCGCCTGGCGGGCCTGCGATCCCAGGGGCTCACCGGGGCCATGGTGTACGGCGATTACCTCCGTCGCCGGATTGCGCCGCTCCAACGGCGCGCCCGGAGCGCCTGGGAGTACACCGGGCCCGTAGATTACATGCGGACCCATCAGGGAGTCAGATGGGATTGGGCCCCTGAGGACTTCAAGATCGTGGTCCAAAGGGTGCTGAATCTCAGCTCCGTGGAGGCGTCTCGCATTCCTCAGGAGATCCTCCCCCTCTGCAGCGATCCCGACCGCGCCTCCATTCTGACCATCATGATGGGGGTCGGGGCCTCAGAGGAGGTGGCTCCTAAGGGCCACGATGGCGCGGGCGAGAGTCGCCGGGGGAAACAATCTGCCCCAGGAGGGGGTCGTGCTTCTGGGCCTCGCGTCGGGGGCCCGGGGAGCAGCCGCCCTGCCGACGCCCAGGGGAAGAGGAAGCTGGGAGGAACACCTCCCCCATCTCCTCCCCGAGGGGGCGGGGCGGTGCGTACCAGCAGTCGGCGCCCGGAGGGGGCCGCGCCGACGCCACAGCCCGAGGGGGAGCGCAAGAAGAAACGGCTCCGCAAGATGGGGGAGACGGAACCAGCCCGGGGAAACCTGATTTCCCCTCCAAGGTGGTCATTTAACCGACCCCCTCGCAGGTTCGTCCCACTCTTATTGCAACCATTTTTCTCTCATCCCAAAAGAAGTTTTTTCTTACTCATTTTGTTCGTCTTCTGGTTTTTTCTTCTGCTTCAGCGATGTCCCGTCGCACTCCTCCCGCCACCCCAAGTCCGGCCAGTCCGAGGCCGAAGATCCAGCGGCTGCAGAGGAGCGGAGGCGAGAATCTGACCGGCGTGAAGCCGCAGATCGCCTTCGGGAAGCTGAAGAGGCCGCCCGGGAGGCCGCCCGGGCTCGCCAAGCGGAGGAAGCAGCTCGGGAGGAGGCCGCCCGGGCTCGCCAGGCTGAGGAAGCTGCTAAGGAGGAGGCCGACCGGGCTCGCCAGGCTGAGGCGACTGCTGCTGCTGGCGAGTCACTTGGGCCCACTCCCTCAGGCGGCCCTCAGGCGACATCCTCCGAGGCGGCTCGCGACGAGGCCGCGGGCGCATCGCCTGGGCCTACCTCACCGGGCGACGCCCGGGATCAAACGGGCCCGGGGGACATCCCCGAGCCCAGCGCGTCTTCCGGGGGGCCAAGCCGCATCGCCTTCTCCCCAAGGCGGCTCTTCTCCTCATCCTCTATCGCCCCGCTGAGCGCCGAGCCCCTTCTTCAAGCCTTGGCTGCCGCAAACACCGCAGTGTTGGATGGGTTCAACGCCCAAGTGGAGGCCCTGCGTGCGGAACGAGCAGAGCTCGAGGCCGCATGGGCGCGTGTTGAGGAGGGGCGGCGCTCGGTGGACGCCATGGTGGAGGTGGGCCGTAAGGCTCACCGCCGTCATGTCTCGGAGCTTGAAGCCCGGGAAGCGGCGCTGGCTGAAATCGCCCGTGAGGTGGAGGAGGAGCGAGCGGCTGCCCTCATCTCTGCCACCGCGATGATCGGGGCGCAAGACGCCCTCCGCCTTCAACACGCAAGCTGGGAGGCGGAGCTGAAGAACAAGCTCGACGCCGCCCAAGGGGTTCTCGACTCCGCCGCTGCCCGAGAGCGGCGGGCAACGGAAGCCGAAGCGGCGTCCCGACGGCGCGAGGAGGCCCTTGAGGCCCGATCCATGGCGCTGGAAGAACATGCCGGCGCCGTGGAGAGGGGCTTGGCGGGCCGCGAGGCCGCCGCTGTCACCCGGGAGACGACGTTGGCGGTGCATGAGGCCGCCTGCGCCGAACAGGAGTCCGCGCTCCGCCTCCGCGAAGACACGCTTGCTGAGCGGGAGCGAGCTCTCGAGGAGGCCGAGGCCGCGGCGCAGCGGCTGGCGGACAGCCTGTCCCTCCGCGAGGCAGCGCAGGAGGAGCAGGCGCGCCGCAACCTTGAATGCGTCCGTACCGAGAGAGCCGCGCTGGAGCAGCGGGCTGCCAACCTCGAGGCGCGGGAGAAAGAGCTGGCTGCAAGGGCGTGCAGCGGTGGGGCGGCTGCGGGCGAAAACGACTTAGCCGCCCGCCTCGCAGCTGCCGAACACACCATCGCCGACATGCAGCGCGCACTAGATTCCTCCCTTGGGGAGGCCGAGGCCCTCCGTTTGGCGGGCGAGATGGGGCCCGACATGCTTTGGGACTCGGTCTCCCGCATGGACCGCGCTGGTCGGCAAGCGGGCCTCTGGAAAGGCCAGACGAGGACGCGCCCTAGCAATCTGGAAGGCCTTGCTCCGCACCTCAACAGGATGGCCTGGGTTCTCGAACGACTCCCCGAGGAGCTCGAGAGGACCATTAAGTCATCCTCGAGGGACCTCGCCCGGGGGGCGGTCGAACTCGTGCTAGCGAGTTACCAGGCCCGAGACCCCAACTTCTCTCCCTGGGTGGCGCTGGAGGAGTTCCCTCCCGGGACCGAGGACGACGCGCGCGCGCAAGTCCGGGATGCCGCCGACCACATCATCAACAGCTTCGAGGGCTCGGCCCCTCAGCTCGCATTCGCCCCCAACTCCGACGAGGAGGGCAACGCCAAGCAGTGCCGATGATGGTGGTGACGAGGCCGTCGACCCGGGCGCATCGGAATGAGCCCCCAGGCCGCCGCCAATCTTCAGCTTTTTCTTTTTCTTTCTTCTAAGGCCTTCATGCCTCTTTTTGTATAGATCAACTTTAATCTGCAATCAAAAAATGATGGAAAAAATTCTTTGCGTTAATTTTACTTTGCTATGTATATGAGTTGAGGATGATTTGTGCCGTGATCCCTTTGCATTTTAGCTTGATTTAAGGGCTCGTGCTCAAGTCCCGATCCTCAAATGGCTCGGGTCGGGGCTAGTGCCTGGGGAGATCCACATGTCGAGACTGGCCAGGCCGGGAACGTGGTGACCGAGGGTTGTGGGTGACCCGATTGTGGGTTTTTGCCGATTCCCCCCCGGAGTTCACCACGCCCCGGGGCACGGCTCGGTTCTGGGCCCCGTTTGGCGATTTTAGCTGACCGAACCGAGCCCCCGAGGGCAAGGTTGAGCACGAGTGATCTTATTTCAAGTCAAGATTCTTCAAAAGGAAAAAACGGCACAAACACAACCTTTAGGAAATTGAAACTGCTTCTATTGAAATGCTGAAATAAAAGATAAGAAAGTGTATATATGGTAGCCCCCGGCCAACCCTGCACACCCGAGGGGGGTGCGGGGTTGGCCCGAGCCAAAACCTGACACCCGACCCCCCCTCTCAGGGGTAGAAGCGGCGAAGGTGTTCGATGTTCCATGGGTTAGGCAGCTCCGTGCCGTCGCCCGTGGCCAGCCGTACCGAGCCCGGCCGGGGGACACCGATCACTCGATACGGACCCTCCCACATTGGTGAGAGTTTGCTCAATCCAGCACGCGTTTGGACGCGGCGTAGGACGAGATCGTCGACGCAGAGTGATCGGGCCCGGACGTGGCGCTGATGGTAGCGCCGCAGGCTCTGCTGGTAGCGCGCGGCTCGGAGGGCCGCGCGCCGCCTTCGCTCTTCTAAGGTAGTCGAGGTCATCTCTGCGAAGCTGATCTTGATCAGCCTCACAGTACATGTTGGCCCGAGGAGACCTCAGGGTGAGCTCGGATGGGAGAACCGCTTCTGCGCCGTAGACGAGGAAGAAAGGCGTTTCCCCGGTCGCTCGGCTTGGTGTGGTTCGGTTTGCCCAGAGCACCGCTGGCAACTCCTCGATCCATGAATCGCCGTGCTTCTTGAGAATATTGAAGGTCTTGGTTTTAAGGCCTTTGAGGATTTCAGCATTGGCGCGCTCCACTTGGCCATTGCTTCTGGGGTGGGCAGGTGAGGCGAAGCAGAGCTTGATGCCCATGTCTTCACAGTAGTCGCCGAAGAGTTCACTAGTGAATTGGGTGCCATTATCCGTAATAATACGGTTAGGCACTCCAAAACGGGCCGTGATGCCCTTAATGAATTTAAGAGCAGAGTGCTTATCGATCTTGACAACCGGATAAGCCTCGGGCCACTTAGTGAACTTGTCGATCGCGACATACAGATACTCAAACCCGCCCGGGGCCCGCTTAAACGGTCCCAGGATGTCAAGCCCCCAGACAGCAAATGGCCATGACAGTGGTATGATCTGCAGGGCCTGGGCCGGCTGATGGATTTGCTTGGCGTGGAACTGACACGCTCTGCATCGCCGGACCAGATCGACTGCATCATTGAGAGCTGTCGGCCAATAAAATCCTTGACGAAAGGCCTTGCCAACCAGGGTGCGCGAGGCGGAATGGGCTCCGCACTCACCTTCATGGATATCGGCAAGAAGCTCAACGCCTTGTTCCCGAGGAATGCACTTCAGGAGGATTCCGTTAGCCGCGCGCCGATAGAGGGTCCCTTCTACCAGCACATAGCGTTTGGAAATGCGTTGGACGCGTTCACTCCCTTCGCGATCCTCAGGTAGAGTCTTATCTGCGAGGTATGCTTGGATCTCAGAGATCCAAGCAATCAATCTAAGGGAGCTTGGAGCGCTCCCTTCGGGTCCCGAGGCCTGGACTCCGACGGGCCTCGGGGGCCGGTCAGGCGCATCCGTCTCCCCTAGGGGGTCGGGTCGCGCCGACGGCTGGGTAAGCCTTTCTTCAAAGGCACCCGGTGGGGTCTGGGCTCGCGAGGACGCGAGCCGTGAGAGTTCGTCGGCAACCATGTTATCCCGTCTGGGTACATGCCGAAGTTCTATCCCATCAAAATGGCGCTCCATACGCCGTACTTGGCGTACGTAAGCATCCATCTGTGGGTCAGAGCACCGGTACTCCTTACAGACCTGGTTAACGACCAGCTGGGAGTCGCCTAACACCAAGAGGCGGCGGATCCCCAGTCCAGCTGCCACTCTGAGTCCAGCAAGGAGTCCCTCGTACTCTGCCATATTGTTGGTCGCTCGAAAATCAAGACGGACCAAATATCTGAGGACATCACCGTTCGGGGAGGTCAACGTGACCCCCGCTCCGGCGCCCTGGAGAGACAGAGAACCGTCGAACTGCATCACCCAGTGGGCGGTGTGAGGCAGCTGCGAGGAATCCGTGCTGGCCTCAGGAATTGGGACGGTCTCTGGAGCCGGGGTCCACTCTGCCACAAAATCGGCGAGGGCCTGGCTCTTGATAGCGTGGCGTGGTTCAAAGTGCAGATCGAACTCAGAAAGCTCTATTGCCCATTTTACCACCCGTCCTGTACCCTCTCGATTACGCAAGATTTGACCGAGGGGGTAAGACGTAACCACAGTGACCCGATGCGCCTGGAAGTAATGACGCAGTTTCCTCGAGGCCATCAGAATAGCATAGAGCATTTTCTGGGCCTGAGGGTATCGGGTCTTGGCGTCCCGGAGGGCCTCACTAACAAAGTAAACAGGCCGCTGCACCTTTCGGTGGGGCCGATCCTCTTCGCTAGGGGCCGCATCCCCGGGGTGCTCTTCGTCCAAGTGGCCTCTCGGGGCACACTCGTCTCCTGCGCTGATGACCTCGGGGTCGGAAGATGACAGGTGCGGCCTTCCCACAGTGGCCTCGGGGCCGTCCTGGGGGTCGGGGGCTCCTGGCGTCGTCAGACAAGCGGGCAAAGGGCCAGCTCCGGTCGTCAGGGGCCTCAGGCCTCCGTTCGGCTCGGGGGCCTCTTCTCCCTGCTCTCTCCCGGGTCGAATCAGCACAGGGTTAGCCTCGGGGTCAAAGGGTGGTAGGTGCGGCCTTCCCGCAGTGGCCTCAGGGCCTTCCTGAGGGTCGGGGGCACCCAGCACCGTCTGACAAGCGGGCAGAGGGCCGACTCCGGTCGTCGGGGGCCTTAGGCCACCGTTCGACTCGGGGGCCTCTCCTCCCTGCCTGCTCCCGGGCCAAGTCGGCACAGAGTGGGGGTGCGCAGAATGAGGATTGTCCTCATCGCGCTCCACAACCAACGCTGCACTAACTACTTGGGGGGTCGCTGCTAAGTAAAGTAGCAGGGGCTCATTTGGCTCCGGGGCGACTAGAACCGGGGGAGAACTGAGATATGCCTTTAACTGAGTGAGGGCATGTTCAGCTTCCTCCGTCCAAGTAAACGGCCCCGAGCGCTTGAGGAGCTTAAACAAGGGTAGCGCCTTCTCTCCCAGCCTTGATATGAAACGACTTAGGGCAGCCATGCAACCAGTGACGCACTGCACATCCCTAAGTTTGCTGGGGGGGCGCATCCGCTCTATAGCTCGTATCTTCTCGGGGTTGGCCTCAATGCCTCGGGCAGAGACCAAGAACCCGAGAAGCTTGCCCGCAGGTACACCAAACACACACTTATCGGGGTTCAGCTTTATGCGGGCGGAGCGGAGGCTCTCAAAAGTTTCCGCTAGATCTAAAAGTAAAGTTTCTTGGTTGCGCGTTTTTACAACCAAGTCATCGACATAAGCCTCAACATTACGTCCTATTTGGCTACCCAAAGAAATTCGAGTAGTACGTTGAAAAGTAGGACCTGCATTCTTTAACCCGAAGGGCATTGATGTATAACAATAGGTTCCTACGGGGGTAATGAACGCAGTTTTTTCCTCATCCTCCCTAGCCATGCGAATCTGATGGTAACCAGAATATGCATCTAGAAAACACAAAAGGTCGCACCCCGCAGTGGAGTCGACAATCTGATCTATGCGAGGCAGGGGGTAAGGATCCTTAGGACATGCCTTGTTAAGGTCGGTGTAGTCGATGCACATCCGTAGCTTGCCGTTCGCCTTGGGAACGACCACCGGGTTCGCCAGCCACTCCGGATGGATGACCTCGCGAATGAATCCGGCCTCCAGAAGTCTCGCCACCTCCTCGCGGATGAAGGCTTGACGCTCCGGGGCCTGCCGCCGCACTTTCTGCCGGACCGGCCTTGCGCCCGGCCGCACGGCGAGACGGTGCTCAATCACCTCCCTGGGGACCCCGGGCATGTCCGCTGGTCTCCATGCGAAGACGTCAGCGTTTGCCCGCAGGAAGGAGACGAGCGCGTCTTCCTATTTGCCATCCAGAAGACCACCGATCCGTGTGGTCTTGGATGGGCCGTCGCCCAAGGCAACCTCCTTGACCGGGACCTCGCCGCATGTGGCAATCCGCTGCCTCGGGGCGGTGGGGGCGGAGGTGCCAAGCCTCTCGTCACCACCCTCGGGCTTGGACGCAGCAGCGAGGCGGTCCGCGCGCTGCTCCATGCAAGCGAGCGCGACTTTAAGGTTGCCACGGACAGAGATGGGGCCACCGGGGCCCGGCATCTTCATCTGGAGGTAGGCGTAGTGGACTGCCGCCATGAACTTCACCAACGCGGGCCTCCCCAGGACCGCGTTGTAGGGCAGACTGAGGTCCGCCACATCGAAGCTCACCCGCTCCGTGCGGAAGTTGGCTGATCCACCAAAAGTGACCGGTAGGTCGATGTGACCTAACGGCCATGTGTGCCCCGGCGTCACACCGATGATCGGTTGAGACGGCTGGAGCACCATCCCCGGGGCCTTGATAGCATCAAAGGCCGCGGGACAAAGGATGTTGAGAGCCGCTCCTCCATCTATGAGGACACGCCCCAACTTCACATTGCAGATGGTGGGGGAAACCACCATCGCAATCTGCCCTCCCCGGGCAACGCACGGTGGGTGGTCGGTCTGGTCAAAGGTGAGGGCCACCTCCGACCACCGCGCCCGACGCGTCGCCTCATGAGTAGGGGCCGCGGCGAGAAGCTCTCGCCTCATGGCCTTGAAACTCCGGCGAGAAACGTGAGCACACGCTCCCCCATCGACAGTGGCAATGGTGGCCCCAGGTTGCTGGAAACCTAGGTCATCATCACCGTCATCGATGTCAACGGCGGGGGCCTTCTGCTTGGCCTCACTTCGCCGTTTACCGGAGGGAACTGCTGGGGACTTACCCTCACGGCGTTCCTGCCTTCTGTCCTCCTCCCACTTCCTCGTTCGCTCAGCCAAGTTTTTGACTGCGCGACAGTCCGCGAGATCATGGAGGGAGGTGTTGTGGACGGAGCACCACTTGCTGGCTGGGCGCTCCCTGCTGGGAGTACCAGCCTCTTTCTTTTTGTCGCTCGCAGGCCTCCCCTTTTGGGTGGCCCGCGAAGCGCCCTCGACGGCGAGGACGTGACCCTCGTCGCCGGAATGGACCGACCTTTTCTTCCTCCTCCTGTCACGCCGCCCTGTTTGAGCGGCGGACCCGGGGGCGGCCGAAGCTGCCACACCGGAACCGGAGGGGTTCCAGGTCCAGGCCTCCTCCTTACGAGCCACTCGGTCCGCGAGCTGAAAAAGCTCTGCGGTGGTCTGGGGCTCTTTGGAGGCAATCTTTTCGAGCATGCGGTTGTGCCGCACACCCCCCCTGAACGCGTAGATCACCGCGTGTGCAGGGATGCAAGGTATGGTATTGCGGACTTGGCAAAAACGCTGAATGTACGAGCGAAGGGACTCATCATCCCCTCGCTGCACTGCGTGCAAGTCCGCTTCTTCTCCTGGGCGTGGATAGGTGCCTTGAAAGTTCATGGTGAACTGCTGGCACAAATCTTCCCAGGAGTGGACCGACGCGGGTGGCAGGTTCATTAGCCATCCCCGCGCCTGTCCCTTCAGGGCCATGGGAAAGAAATTCGCCATGACCCTGTCGTCTCCCCCAGCGGCCTCGATCCCGGTCGTATAGACTTGGAGAAACTCGGTGGGGTTGACACTCCCATCATACTTCTCGGTGATGGTGGGCCGGAACCTTGGGGGCCAACGGACATTCCGAAGACTCGCCACAAAGGCTCTACAGCCGACACCACCAACCGGGGGCACGGAGGGCTGGTCCTCACGTCCATGTCGAGGTGACACCCTGGACGAAGAGGCACCCTCCGTTGCGCGGGGAGCACGCCGATCACTACGTCGGCGCTCGATGTCGTGGCGGGCATCCGGCTCTCCATGCTGATCCTCCCTAGTCGGAGGCGCCGACGAGGGAGTGGTAGCCGAATGGCGTGCAGCAGCCGCCGCTCGTCGCGCCCTCCGCCTTGACGACACGGAGCCGGTGGTGGCGGCGCCGGAGGTCTTGGTGGTGGCAGACCGTCCACCAGCACCCAGGCGCTGCTGCGCCGTCATGACCAAGTTGGCCACGTCCTCCAGCCATCGCTGGGCTGGAGACTCCGGGTCATGGACGACGGGCGGGTGACGCAGGAGCGCGCCAGCAGCCTGAAGCGCGCCCTGAGGCGTGCTACCGTCGCCGTAGACGAGGAGGCGACGCTCCCCGTCTCGCCGCTCTCCTGCATCACCTGCGGCTGGTGATGCTATGGGTTTTTCAACCCTCTCGAGCGCCTCCCCCTGCTTAGGGCTTGGGTGTGGAGGAGGTGGAGGAGTACGAGCTCGACGGCGTGGATTTGGCTCACCGTCGTCGCCGCTCACACTCGGAGAGTGGTCGTGCGCCTTTGCTTGCTCGGCCATTAGGCAGAACGAGGGAAACTTGGCGCACACGGAAGAGTATGAGAGCTCAGAAAACACACGCTGAGCCCCCTACCTGGCGCGCCAGATGACGGAGCTCGTGGCTCCTCACCGGGAGACCGCGGAGGCCCCCCTTTGCAGGTTCGGCCGGGGGCTCAGGGTGAGATCTCAAGCTCTCTCTGTATGTGGAAAGATCGTGTGCTATCAAAAGAGGAAGAGACAGGGGCGATGTATACAGGTTCGGGCCGCTTGGAAGCGTAACACCCTACTCCTGTGTTTTTTTTTGTGGATCTGTGTATGAGCAAGTTACAAAGTATCAACCAGCCCTCTCCTCTTCCGGGAAAAGTTCCCTCAAAGGCCAAAGTCCCCTTCTAAATGGGCAAGGTCCTCCTTTTATATCTCAAGGGGATACCACATGCACCTTTCTCTTTCCAAACTGGACTGTTCTTTTTCTGTATAATGGGTGGAGATCGATACGGTTCCCTTCCGGGAGCCTTTCTGATGGGACAGCCCACACCTAACCCCACTTCCGCCGGAAACAGAGATGACGCGGGGTCGTGGCTGCCCGTCGACGACGCGACTAATGTCAGACCGGTCATTCTTGTCCACCACGCGTCAGCTTAGCAATGTGCATGTTCGCCCTTCTTCGTGTAACACCTTGCCTGTAATGGTTAGGATGAAGCCTGGTATAAATCTGACCAGGGCTAACGTGCCATCTTCTAAGAGATAACACGCTAGCTCCGGCTTGAGACGAGTGCCTAGAGGCTTTCGTCTTGACGGGATGGAGCAATGCGTGCGTCAGACCGCCAGTCGCCACCTAACCCGTGATCTGACCGGTCTGTGACTGGTCACAGACCGGATAAAGAAACGCGCTGTACTGCGCTGCATGCAGCGCGACACGCTTGACCAGACTGCAATAAATGCTGTTAGGTGAGCACAGCTGTGCTCATCTATCCACATATGCGACGCAGACTTCCTTAAGGGGTCGGGGTGCCTCGGCCCTCGGGGTCGGGGCGATCGCAACCCGACCCCCCCTCGGGGGAAGTCAGGAGGAGGGCGGACACCTCACCCTCGGGCCCGACGTCCCCGAAGGTGCCAGGCCACGTGGGTGATCGCGTCTGCCTCAAGCCTCTGGTCTTGATACTCCCGGTCCCATATCACCGACAATGTTCACAACAGTAGCTCGCGAACCGGTCCTTAATTGTCATGAGCACGACTCTCAAAACCATGTGTCTCACAAACCCACCATTACCAAGTTTTAGTTGGCAAGTAATTAATTAACCAATCACGATTGACCATCGTGAGCTACCATTAAGCCATCATTAAATAAAGAGTCATAAGTTATCCCAATAGTGTGCTAATGTTTCTAAGCACGGCTAAGCAATCACATCTAATATCTAGCTGAACCAATATATAAAGCTCAACTGGTCAAAATTATAATAACCCAAGGTATCAAGGAATAGAGTAATCAATGCAAAAGGGCCATAACAAAGAATAGGTTTACACCACCCAGTGACATTCGAAAATAAATGCACAGTTGAAATAAAATAGAGAATTTAAATATAGGATCAACATGCTCAAAGGATTGTGTTTAGGATCTGTGTGACTTGCCTTGCAATATTCGGTCTTCAATTAATCTTCTTGAACACTTCCGACGCACTCGCGAACCTTCACAACGACGGAAACGACAAGCTAACACGCAAAACAAAGAAAAAGACTAATAAAACCAAATAAACAGTACATAAAAGTAAACAAACATGTAGATCATAATTTTAGATGAATTATGAGACTTGAACGGCCTCATTCTGACTTCAAATGAATTTATTATGAATTTTACAAGATTAAATCTAATTAAAGCCCATTTAAAAAGAATTAAATAAATTTAATTCAATTTAATGGACAATTTTAATATGTAGATCTTTATTTATACACAACTTTTGCAACTTGCAACCACATTAAACTGAGTTCAAATGAAATTAGTTATGAATTTTTTAAAGAGTAATCGGATTAAAACACTTATATTGATTTAATTGAATTATGACGCAATAATGAATTATTTTTGAAAAGGAAAAGAGGGGTTATTGCGTCAGCGGGCTAGGGTTTGCGGTGGACCGGGCGCACCGGGCGGCGGTTCACGCGAAACGGACGGCTGAGATCGATCCAATCCAAAACGGACGGCCGAGATCGATCGGTCCACGATCGCTCACGGCGAACGGCTCCGATGACGTACAGCGATGACGTCACCACCGGCGGCGGCGGCTCGGCGGCTCGGGCTCGCATGCTCGCCGGCGAACGACGGCGCGGCGACGCGAGGACGGAGGAGCACCAGGACGTAGAGCGCGGCGGCGGCGAACTCACCGATGACCAAAACAACGGCGGTAAGGGCAACAGACGGCGTCGGTGACGAGGAAAAGGCGGCGGCGGTCTTCGGGTCTGAACGACGACGATGGCGCTCCGGCGGTCTTCGGCGGCGGCGAAGCGGTGGACGGGGACGGCGACGACCTTGCGAACCCGATGGTGGCGACGGCGACCGACGACGGCGGCTGCAACGGCGGCGCGGCGCGGCTGAACCATCGGCAACAACGGCGACGGCTAGGGCTACGCGGAGGCGGCGCTAGACGCGACGGCGGGCTAAGGCAAAGGAGGCGACGGGTAGAGGAGAGCTCGGGGGTCCTTTTAAAGGGGCTAGGAGGCGGCGACGGAGGCCCACGGCGACCGGCGACGGCGAAGGAAAGCTAGGGTTCGGAGGAGAGAAGTCGATCCGATTCGAACTCGAATCCACAAGTTTCCAAACCGAATTGACCGGAGATTCCAAAAGAGAAAAGGAAGAGGAGATCGAGAAGATCATTTCCCCTCTAAAGATTTCACCGGAGAAGGAAAGACGCGGCCCAATTTGGAAGGAGACGGCGGCGGCTTGCGCTAGGGTTTCGGGCGGCGGCGGCGGCGCGAGGAAGACGAAGACTGACAGGTGGGCCCCACCTGTCAGCGGGCGAGGGCGCGCGCGCGGCGGCGGACTGGACTGGGCCGACTTGGGCCGAAGAAGAGAGGTTTTGGGCCGGCTTTCGGCCCAAAGCCAAAAGAAGACTTTTAAAAACCTTTTTCAATTAAAATTATTCATGAAATGCAATTCCATTGATTAAAAATACTTCCTTAGCTCAAATAAATCCAGAAAGATCTAGGAATTATAGAATAAGCAAAGTATTTAACAAAATTTTATCTAGCCCAATTTTATGTTGAAGATTTAACAAATTAAAATTAGATCTTCTCTTTTAGGCTTTTAAAATCATTTCTAATAATTCCTTTTAAACAACAATGTTATAATTTAAAGGATTTTTTAAACAAGAAAAGCTCTAACAAATATAATTAGATCATTAATGATCAAATAATTACTGAACTGTTCTTTGTATCATTAAGAATTGAGCTCTGAAAAATCCGAGAAAATTTCAGAGAGTATTATTAACCATGGAGAATTTAATAAAAATTAAATCCATCCATGCTTTATATTTAGGAAATTTTATTTCCCACATTTAACTTCACATTGAAAATTAAAGAACATTTAATATAAATTCTATATTAAGTTTATTAATAATTTATAAATCCTGAAACAAAAAATCAGGATGTGACATGCACTCTCCAAGGACATCCACCCTGTGTGCACTTCACGTCATACGTCGTCCTATTTGAAACCTTCACCCTGAATTCACGCTTCTGGTCAAATGCCCACCTCTTCACCGCATCTTGTAAGTGACCTTTGTCATGAAACATCTGTCCAACTTTCGCCTGCTTACTATCATAAACACCAGTGGGCCTCTAAATCATCGTTTACCTTCATATGACTCAGTGATATGGTCGTCCAATCATCGGGTTGTAGTTTCGTTGTCCCACAGTGTTGTATCTTCTCCTTCCACTACAAGCGCAATGTATTCCTCGTTTTCCATTCCATCTAATCCACTACCGCCTCATTCTCCTCCGCTGAATCAACACGCATAGGCAAATCCGTTCTTCATCGTCTGAGTCATTGCCTCACGATTAGTTACCACGAAACAATGGAACCTCTCCTTGTGTATTACCTCTATTACTTCTTCCCCTCGACCTTGGCTTAGTCCGCCAAACATTTTTCCATTCACTTGTCCACCTTCCAACGGAGTTTCTATCCACCACGGTATGACTTGCCTCCCCCGCATCGATCAACACATGTTTTCTTCTACACCACTATTACCAGGCTATAGCCTTTCTCCCTTACTTTACTAACAAACTTCCTCCAACTCCCGGTTGACGCAACCTCCCACTACTCTCCAACTGCCATCCATGTTGACCCCTCCCATGGCCACGACGGCATTTATGACAAATTTATGGCACTGGATCTACCCAAACATATTATACAACCACCCTAACACGTCGTTCAAACCCATATGCTCCGGTGCATTCAGACTAGTATCATGGAAGGCATATACAGTCAAATCCACCCCACTATCGCATATTTGTATAGGAGCATCGCCATAATACAGACGAATGGGCATATCACCTGACATCCTGATAAAACATGACAAATTGTCTGACGTTAATCATTTAATCCTTCGATAATTACCCTATTACAACTTATACTAACATTGCCGTGTACTAACTTACAACTATTAGTAACAAACGACTAGTTTAATAATCGAAATAAAATCTAATATCTTGTACATTTTTTAAACACAGAACATATTAATAACATGTACTAACTAAGAACTAATTTAACCATACAAATACTTACATACCTCTACTAACATTTAACAATGACAAATACGTGCAAACCATAAATACTAGCATTGAACAATGCGAAACAATTAACAAATCACAACCAATTTTTTATTAAACTTTCTTATGCCTCATACTTAGGGATTACTAATATATACCTCACTTCACGGTGGAGGGGTTGCCAACCCTCTCCTCCCAGCCGGCGCCTCCTCGGCCTCCACTCCGGCCTGCTAGCTCCTCCCCCTCACTCCCTCCGGCGCCCACGGCGATGAAGTGGCGACTCGGCGGCGGCTGGCGATGTGGTCCTCAGAAAAATCGAAGCAGCATCGCGGGCCTGGGCGCACAGGGTTTTAAACCGGCCTGTCAAATGTCCATTGTTCGACAGGGTCGGTTGCGGGGCCTATCGATCGCCCGCTGTTCGACAGGCCACGCGGCGCTGGGTGGTGGGCCCTGTCGAACTCCCTCCGTTCGACAGGTCGGCTTGTCGAACGCCAGCGGTTCGATAGGTCCCAGTCGAATCCCCAACGTTCGATATCTATCCTATCGAACTACAGCCGTTCGACATGGACCTAAATTCGCGCATTTTCCCCGGTTGGCCACTACTTTTACAATTTCCATAAAAATAATATTAATTCTCAAAAAATTCGTTTCATGAAGTATAGGTAATGGATGGGTCTGAACTCTGATTTCCCTAAGCAAACAATTGTGCCTGGTCATGTTCCAAGAAATGCAACGACGAAAAAGACAACAATTATTAGGATTTTTACAAAGTACAAAATTGCAGAAATTTTATGAAAACGGTAGGATAAATTGTTTGCTTTATACAGTAGTGGGACCTGCCCCTGGCCACAGTTGATCGAGATTTAAACTAATATATATGTGTGGATAGGAGAGAAAACATCATAGTTTCATCATGCTATTCCACAGTTTAATCAAGGGACTATTCTAAATCTTTTTCGACAGAAAAAAGGCTTCCAAAATTATGCAGATTGGATCGCTTTGAGATTCATGCCACATGCTCAAACCGTTTTTTTTTCTCCCGTTCTCTTCCTCATCCCGCCTACAGCCCCGTTGCTTTCACGTGCTCCGCGTACGCGGATCACGGGGCCCACCTCCTGCACCGCCTCCGCACACACCACAGTGTAGTAGCATCGATCGGCCATCGAGGATCGGGGCTGCAGAGGAGGACTTCTGCATAAGCTCTGGTTTGAGACCAAATTTAGGTTGTGTTTGGTTCCACGTTAAAATTAAAAGTTTGAAGAAATTAAACGATATGACAGAAAAGTTAAAAATTTATAAGTGTAAAAAAGTCGATGTGACGGAAAAGTTGAAAGTTGAAAGTAAAAAGTTGAATATAAACAGGGTCTTATATGTCCTTTACTATACCTCGGCAATCGGACATCACTAGTGAACACATCACACTTACTTCGCACAAATCATTTTTTCCAGTACAATCTACCGTGAAAGTAGAAAACGTCGCATCGAACCACACGTAATTTACACGCCGAACTCGTTGTAGTGCCACGTCAGTTTTAAACCGGATGCGCCACGAAGCTGCCGCTTTCCTCGTCGCTGGCGCCGGCGCCCCCACATTTTCCCGGCCATCATTCCCGCCGACCGAGCTCTTCCACTTCCCGTCTTTCTTCCCCTTCGAGAACGACGGCGCGCCGCGGAGTCGTCGCGGCAGGCGGCGGCCACGCTGAACGTGCGGTCGTACTGGACCAACTGCTCGAGCACCTCCTTCATCGTCGGCCGCGACGCCGGGTCTTCGCCGGTGCAGATCATGCCGAGCAGGAACACCGCCACGGCGTCCTCCAGGAACGCCGCCCTGTCCTGGATGCTCTCGTCGACAACATCGTGCAGCTCGCCGCCGACCTTTTACCTCCGCCACGCCCACTCCGCCAGGCACCAGTCTGCGCCGCCGTCGTTCGCCACCCTCCCGTCGTCAGCTCCAGCAGCACGACACTAAATTTGTGATACTG